>VZTD01005789.1:0-18462 GCA_013397725.1 Rhagologus leucostigma | reverse complement strand
TCAGCATTATTTATTTTTTTTTAATTCACCGCAGGGAGGCCCCTGCAAGAAAACGGCGTCATCTTTTTCAGCCCTCTGCCTCCAAAAAAAACTCCAACCCCAACCCAAAAAACCCCTCACCTTTTTATGTATAAAATACATAGGTATACTTCAGATTACGTATAGAAAATAAAAATATATATCACACAGAATATAAAATGTTATACATGATATACAATATAAAAATACATACCTATATTTATGTTTTATACCTCGTATCTAATAAATGTATACCTATTGTATATTATATATATTATTACATATGCGCATGCATGCCTACATCATATTCATATATAATAAATACAATATGTGCGTATTTAAATAATAAACATGCAAAATGTATGTTAAATTTAATTTTTTTTATTGTTTTCTTTGGTTTGTTTGTCTTGGTGGGGAGGTGCCCGAGCGAATCATCGGTCGGCAGGCGGGCCGGGCTGTCGGGGAGCGGGGAGCCGGCGGCGCACCGAGAGCGCCGGGGCCGGCAGTCCGCCGGAGCGCACTTTTCCTGGGAGCTGGGGGGGCGGAATTACAGCCACCTGCGGTTTATTAATAGCGCCGCGCCCGCGCCAGTACGTGTGCGGCAGAGATACCCCTGTCCCAGCACCTACCCCCCACTCTAGCCACAGCCCATCCTCCTCCTCTTCCTTCTCCCCGGGAAGGGGACGGGCGTCCCCGCCACTGGCTCCGCCTCGCCTCACCTCGGATGCCCTCCGCCGCCTCCATCTTCTTCCCTCGCTCCCTCCCTCTCTCTCTCGCTCCCGCACCCGCCTCCTCCATGCCCTCCTCCCGCACCCTGCCCCGACGGGCGGGCGCGGCGCTGACGCGGCTCCCGCTACCCGCCCGCCCGTGTCCCCCCCCATCTCTTAGGGTCCCGCTTTATCCGCTTCCAAAGGCCCCCGGACTTGTATGGGCTTGTGGCTCCCTTCGCTGAGGGCTGTGGATTTATTTTTGACAAAGGTGGCGTTTCTCTGCAGAGGCACCCGAATGGGTTAAATCGAGCGGAGTTAACCCATCACTGAAGGGCCTTCAAACTGAGACGATGGCACATTAACTCCTCACCAACCCATTGTCAAAACTGAGATGTCACATTAACCCAGCAAAAAACAGAGACCGTGCCACATTAACCCACAGCCAAAACTTGAGGTGCTGCGAAGAGATGAGGCGTCACCTTCCTGCTGCAGTAAAGCTGCAGCGCCCTTCTGCCACAGCACCAACACCCCTCATATTACCATGTCTCCTGGCCTCTGTGTATGCTTCGTTCCTGAAATTAATTTTCTGCGAAGCAAGGATAGCAGGTTACTCTCCTTTAACTTAATCATCCAAGATTTTCTGCACAACGGTTCTTGACAAAAAGGTTTTAGGGAGAGTGAGAGACAGGGAAACAACTCTTGCTTGTCTTGCACATCCTGAAAACCATACTTATTTAAAAAAATATTTTCCAATACAGTATTTTATTAATGTATCCAATTTCCTTCCCCTTTATTGCTGTTTTTCATCAGAAACAAAAAAAGGCGCAGGGAGAGGGTGCGGGGTGGGGGGGAGGGGGCAGGGCGAGTTGATGGGTGTTCTCTGACTTTACATGAGACTTTCCTGAAGTGCGAGTTGAAATTGAAGATGCCTGTATTTTTCTCCCTGGACGGTTCTCCTGAGGAAGTGAGGATCTTCTGCAATCAATCTCTCACCACTGTGTTGCTACTACTGCAAATCCTCCAGCAGTGGGAATCCTGAATCATTAGCATAGACTGGCTGTGGAGCTTCTTCAGCACTGGGGAGACATGCTGGATGCTGTAACTGTAAGAGTACTGGCAACTAAATTTACAATAATGTGGCAATCGCCACTGCTGGTGGTGTTACGCCGTTCACTTGTGAGACTTTTCCTTAGGAAGTTTGGTTCTTCATCAGAAGAAATTCTTTCCAAAGTGTCCGGGAAGCAGCTTTGCAGTGAGGGGCTGGCCATCCTCCTAGTAAACACCAAGTGGAACAGACACCGGCAGTTTGCCTTTGCAGAAAAGAAGGTAAACGGTGTCCTGAGCTGCATTAGGTGCAGTGCTGGCGGCAGGTGGAGGGAGGGGATTCCGACCCTCCCCCCCGCACGGGTGATGTCACGCCTGGTGTGCCGGGTCCTGCTGTGGCCTCCGAAGTACAAGAGACACGGCCATACTGCAGCAAGTCCAGCAAAGGGCTGCAGAGACGTTCAGGAGACTGGAGCACCTTTCCGGTGAGAAAAGACTGAGAAAGTCGTGACTGTTCAGCCTGGAGAAGAGAAGGCTCGGGGGGATCTTAATAGTGTATACGAATATCTGAAGGGAAGTCACACAGACAGAACGATTGGTGGTGGGCACACACTAAAGCACAGGTGGTTCCCTCTGAACATCAGAAGACGCTTTGTCACAAATAAGGATGACTGAGCGATGGCACTGGTTGCACACGGAGGCTCTGAAGACTCCGTTCCTCGAAAGCAGCTGGAACATGCCTGTAGGAGGCCCTGCCTGACCAGGAGTTTTGACTACATGACCTCCACTCCAGATATCTTTCCAACTTCACCCAGCCTGTGGTTCTGTGATCTGATGGCTGGGTAGGTCCAGTCAGTGCAGATTAAGAGTCAGTATTTGGGAATATGTGAGAGAAAAAGCAAAGTATTTAAATATATGCCCTGGGTAACCCAAAATGTTACTGTACTCGGTATCTATCTGGGCACAAAATTGTTACTGTCCCTTTCAGACCCTGCAGCCAAAAAACGGAAGGGCAGGGTGGGGGCTGGGGGTGCCACGGTCTGTTTAGAAGTGAAGGCACTGAGGCAGAGGCTCTCTCCCGCTGCTCCCTTTGCCTCTTGGCTTTTTCCTGCCTCTGCTCGCAACAATACCAACTCTAGAAGCTGCATTTTACAATCAAAATCTGTTTCAAGTGAGAATTTTGCAACACCTGTCTGCAGCCGCAGCACCGTGCTGGGACAAGCAGAGTAGCCTCGCTTCGTAGGGTCACCGCAGCCGCCCGCTTCTGCTTGTTAGTAAACGTATTTTTTCATTTGTATCTACTCATATTTGTTTCTCCTTATTGGTGGAAAGGGATTGGTCAAAACTAAGGGCAGGTAACTAATTTTAAAGTGTCCCCCTCAACTGTCTTAAACCGAGACAATTTATTAACTTCCTTTCATAATTTTGGGTACTGTGGAGTAATATCCTGATGTTAATTCTTCTGTGCTGACTGGTGCTGGTGAAGGGGTCTTGTGGATTCTACAGCTCATGCCTCTGGTTCTATTTCTGCTTTTAGGATTTACTTACTACACAGCCTTTCCAAGTGTAGTACAACATGAACTGTATGGTGCTTGAGTATGCCTGTGCTTGCATATTTGCACCACATTATCATAAATCGTCTCCAGGGACAATAGAGAGATTAGAAAGATGTCTCTGGTCTTAAACCCATTCTCCTAGTCCAGTATATTTTCTAAAAGAAGATAACCCTGTTAAAGAAAGTTTTATCTTGGAAAGCTGTGCTTAAATATTATGATAGTAGGTCCTGTTTTGAGGTTTGTTTGTACCAGCACAGGTTTTGCTTAAGAATCAGTTAAGAATGTTAACTTGCTCTTTAACATTATCTTAGCTGTTACATTCACCTCAGAATATGAACAATGCTATTATAACCCTAGGCTGAAGAAAATACTGGATTGTTTGTTTATACTTACAAAATACTTTTCTGTATAAAAATCGACCATTGATTTTCACTGCCATTCCTTTTCTGTGCTCCCGTTTAAACGTTTTTATCCTGTACTGGGTTTAGGTAAAATCTCTTCTAGTCAGCCTTACATCGAAATCAGCTTAAGCTAAAGTCTGTGGCAAAGGAGCTTTAGTTAACTTGATTTTGGCTGTTTTGTGAGAGAGACAGAGGTGGTTTTAGATACATGAAACACCATATGGGCACATAAACAGTACACAAATTCAAAATCAAAAAGACCTACTCCATACCTGACTCTTAATGCTAAGAGAGCATAAACTCCTAACCTGTCTTAAATTTTGCTGAGCTCCTGCATGCTGCCTTGGACAGTTAAGTCTTCATATCAATAATCATTTGGTTTGCAAGTTTGCCTAGATTTCAGCCCCTGCTAAGAACATCAAGGCAGCTGTAGCAAACCTGCCAGGCCCATTGTGCTCTCTGTAGCAGCAGCCTAGGAAAGAATTTAAGAAACTGCTTTAAACAAGCTTCAAAGCAGCTCAGAGGCTTTGTGATACCTTTATGTTTGATTGCAGAACACTAAGGAGCCCTTAGAGTGAAGCCTAGGGTTCAGAACTTACCCTGTTCCACCTGAGCGTCCGAAGAAAGAGGTTCATTCTCTCATTCAAAGTTAATGTTTTTAAAAAGAAGGGTGGATACCATCTTCAGAATAGCCCACCAACCTGAGTCCATGGTTTCAAAGTGAGAGCTGTGGGTGTCAGTCTCCTCAGGAAATAGGAAATTCCAGTTTTCTCCGAGGACTTATCTTCTAGGAAGAGCCACATCTTCAGAACACCCCAGGGCTGTGGCCCAGGACTGGGAGCTAGGAGAAGCCTTTCACTGACTTGACTAAGACTCCTAATTTCCAGAGAGGAGTGGGACTAAAGGTAATTGTGTAATCACGAGTATTTTCTTGGCTGCTCAGAACGTCCTGCTACTTAGTATGCTTGCTCTCAAAGCCTTTCAAAGGCTGTTCTTGTAGGGCAGACAGAAACAGGCTCTGCTCTGGCTTCCAAGATAGTAGATTAGAAGTGAACTCCAGTGTGGGTAGTTAACACTAAATTAAAGCCAATCAGTACTGCTGGTGCGAAGAGGATATTAAGTTGTGCTCACTGTGCTTGCATAACCTCTAGTTTGGAGCACAGGCAGTGCTGGAGTACGGTTGCACAGCATAGCCTGAGTTACCAAGCCCTTCTCTTCCACTGAGTATGGAACCTCAAGCACACCTCAGAGCTCTGCTCTGCCACAGCGCCATGAGAAGCACATAAATATTGTTGCACACATAGCATGACATGCCTTGCTGTTGCCTCAGTAACTGGAAGAGCAAGTTCCTGTCAATGCAAAAGAATTGAGACACTTGTCACTGCAGTTGCATCACTGTGTGCATCAAAGTTCCATTTTCCTTTCCTTTTCCCCTTTCCTTTTTTCCTTTCCCTTCCCCTTTTCCTCTCCTGTTCCATTCTTAAAGCCACCAAATAATTTCCATCTACTCTTCCCGAATACTGGTGCCTGTAACAGTGGAAGATCTCTGCCTTCATAAATGCTGTGCAGGCTTCAAGTTCAAACCATTGTTTTGTGTGCGTATGACTTCCCCATGGGGGATTCCCGTGAACGTAGGCAATGCAGACTCTCCTGGTTCTGTAACCAGAGGAAAAGAAATGTACAGAGAATGAAAGAAATGTTAACCAAGGTGTCAGTTAGCTGAATTTAATTATGTGATCAAGGACTTGGGCAACCAGATGACATAAAAGACACTTGATTTCCACAGCATGAACTGTGAAAGGACATGATTCCCTTATGCATGTATGTTCCTTCTTTCTAATGCATCTATTTACGTATCTGTGCAAATATTTATATATATTTCACTTGTATGAAACCTAGGAAGAACCGTAGTTGGTACTCATAGGGTTTAGTTGAATGTTAACTTTTTTTGTGTTACAAGTTCAGCACTGAATCAGACAAATGGCACATCTTGCACTGAGTTCAGAGCTCTGTGACAAGGTCAGAATGTTGGACTTCAAGATTAGCAACGTACTGTTCAGCATTTCAGGTAAAATTTATGTTCAGATGAGTAGGCAGGCCTTGGCTGGGTAGGTCTAGCTGACTGTAAACCAATTTGTTTACTTCAAGATACACAGAGAACAAATCTTTTAAGGACAGAATTGGTGAAAACACTGTGTTCATGGTGGCCTTATACTGCACAAATAATGGCGCTGACATTCAAAACCAAATAATTTAACTCTGTGTAACAGCTGTAGAGGTTTAGTTTTTGAGTGAAGCAACTGAACAAGACAACTACAAGGGAGCTTTGCAGGATAAATCAAGCAGTCCTTCCAGTACCATGTCTAACTTTGTCTTCTACACCAACTTTCTCTGTGAAAAAGTTAGTTTTGTCTCACTAATACTGTTCAAGGAGCAATAAGTGCTGTTAGAAATACAAAACTAGTATGAAATATTCATTCTTATTCTTTGAAGGAGTTGGGAAGAGAGACAAAATAAGTCTATTATTTAGTCTTTCTTAATTTTGTCTACTGCCATGAAGCTCCCTTTACTCAATGTGGCAGAACCTGGAAAATTCTCCTTGTATGTTCCAGGTTTACTCTGGCTGAGAACCTCCCCTCACAAACGCATGTGAATCAGAAGTCCAGTTATGTATAGGGTATTTCTGGTCAAGTCACACCAGTCAGAAACAGAATTGAAAATACAAAATGTTTTCTAATGGCCTGTAATGCAAACATATATTTCTCCTGTTTAGTTTGGATTTAGCATCCTGAAGTCCGAAGACATTTAAGCAAGCTTCCGCTGGTTGCAATAAAATTAGCACTTGCTTGCTGCCGGTGTTGCACATGAAGTCCTTTATAAATATTCATTTAAATTACCTAGCTTGCTAGTTAAGTAATTATCTGCATACAGCAAGTAGTACTTCACCGTGTGCAGTGGCTGTTTAGCCCAACCTAGTATTTACACCTGCAAGGAGCTTATTGCCCATGATGCTGAATCTGCCAAGAGCTGTTCAGGTACATAATTTGTCCTGCTTAGAATTCAGTATAAGATCAAATAATAAAGGTCCATTTCAGCAAACATCTGCCCATAGAGAAAACGTTAAATGACTGTGCTGTCCCTCTTAATATCCATTAATGCCGTGTTTTGTGTGAGATTGTGAATGGAAATTCAATTTACCTGTTGATGTTTATACCAGCAGATGTTTTGAGAATTTAAGCATTCATTTCATTGAGTAAGTAAATATTTGTTATTTTATTTTTCCTAAAGCAGTATTGGCTGGTATTGAATGATAGCAAAAGAAGTTTTAGTATTTCTGCAGAAATTAATATATGTTCCCTCCCAGGAGGTTTCCCCTGACTATGAAAGGCAGGAAAAATGTTTAAATGTGCACTTAGGTATATTTACACGTACATATGACTTTGGGAAGCCTATTTCAACATCAACACGAATAGTTTTCTTCCTATTTTACATACAAGCATTTGCTGACTTTCAGTCTGCTGTACCAAAGAAAGTCCACAGAGAACAATACTATTCAGCAGGTGCCAATAAGGACACAATCTGTGAGCTGATTTTATCTGCTTCTCAGGTTGCTGAAGGTACGAGTAGGAATTTTCCTAATTATCTTCTTCCCCTCTTAGCTTATGAAATAAATGTGCTTTGTGGAATAGGTATTGATACTGGAGTGAATACAGAAAGAGTTTGTTCTTTCCAACGGGTGTAAATTGCATTTTATTTTTATTTTGTTAAAGACCTTGCAAATGCACAGGTGCAATTGGGAAGTTTGTGTATAGAGTATCTTCACCTTCTTACTCTGTTGAGATACAAACCTTGGGCTTTTTGGGATTGCAATCCACTGTTCTCATAAAGTTGGTCTACAGCCCCCAGTTTTCAGTTGTCATTTTAACCTTTGTTCTCAGTCAAACAGCTTCAAAGTGATTGCCACATTTCACAGATAGCATTATTTCACTATGGAGTAGTCTGTCCTCTAAGAATGTAGAAGATGTGGAAGCACTCTGATAAAGCATCATACCCGTTCAAGACAATTCTTCTCTTCAAATTAGATGAATACTGGAACACTCACAAACGCTACCTGCCTTATCTGGATTACGGTAGTGGAGCTCTAAATTACACATACAGTGCTCTCCAGCTTCCCCCAGCATGCAGGAATGCACAGCCTTAGCAGAGGTTAATGCCCCCCCTTTGGAAACAGCTCACTCAAGAATTCTCTTAAAAGCTGGCATATGCATCCCTGAGCAGCTTTTCTGTAGTGACAGTGTCTGTTGATTACTTTATATCTTTTCATGAATTTTAGTTGTTATTCCTATTAAGTACTGTGTGTTGCTGATGTTGCTGATGTTCAGAATGATCTGTACTTTTGCACAAACACAGTACTATACTTAGAATAAACAGCATTTTTATTCTTTTCAGTGTTGCACAAGAAGTATGGAATACAATTTGTTTTTAGGTGATACAAATAATAAACATTGCTCTTGAGTTTGGTGTTGTTGTTTTCCACAAACAGCATATAGTGAAAAATTCGTCCAGGACGAATATAAATCAGGTTCTGATTCTCTAAATTAATCCCTTGAGGTATTCAGTTACTCACTAGGGCATAATGATTGCTATCAATAATGAAACCTTACATTTTTAGAAGAGATTGTATACGTACATAAGGACCCTAAACCAATGTATTTTTAAATGTTTTGTTTCAGTGAATATCGCTAACTGACCTATCAAAATAAACAATTAATGGAACCTTAAACATTAATATGACAGTTTATTATGAGCTATCCTTTTTTTTCCTTTTTGAAAAGGTGCAGTATCTCAGAATGCCAGCAGTCAGTGAAGTTCTTCAGTTTCTGAAGCCTTACTTGCAGCAGAAGTAAACTCGCTCTTTGAAAGTGAAGTAAACCTCCAGATGGACTGTGTTACTTCTACAGTGTTGTTCCTAGTAAGTGGATTATTTATGGAATTATTTACAGAATTTGTCTTCTGCTGTTTCATGCAGTCATTTTTTACTTTTTAACAAAATGCAATAAAGGAAAGAACTATGAGAAATTATGAAGAATAGGGCATGAATATGCACTGCCAACTTCTATTTTACATATAGTATAAAAAAATCCTGCAAATGTGTGTTGTATTCCATATTTGCAATTTGCATTTGGAAAATAAAGAGCCTTACAGACCAGCACCCCTTGGATCTCTGAGAGGCAGGCCAGGTAAATAGAGAGTTAGCAGACATCATGATATTTGTTCTGCATTGTGCCTTCCTGGGGAATCTCCAAAGACTTAAAGAGAAGGCATGGGAATTGTCATTTCATCCTATGCTGAAAGGAACTACTTGCTCACAGGAATGAAGTCAATCCTCAAACAGCATAAAAATGTAGAGGAAGAACTGAGAAATGCTTTTAATGTTGCTGCAGAAATATATCCAGAGTGTAAGTATTCATGCTGGAATTTGATCAGGAGATTTCAACTTCCAATCTTTCATTCTGAGAAGTACAATGGCAGCTTTCTAGCTGCCTCATATGGACATGGGTTTCTCTGCACTGACAGCTGAACAGCATCTCCTAACTCTGTGATTTCTAATTCCCTATAATTTCTAATTTTAATTCTAATTTCATTATGATCAATGTGTAACAATTCTACCTTTTGAATTATTTAAATTATTTTTTTAACTATCTCCTTATTCTCTAGGATTTTTTTGTCCGGCCATTGGCCAGAGCCATCATGACTCAGCTGATGAGATCTTGTCAAACAAGCATTGCTAGACAGTGCTTTTTATTAAAAACACCTAGGTGCTTTTCATGCCCAAGTAGTTTTAACTCTTCTCTTTCCTGATTTGTGCAGAGAGATGGTTCTGAAGCACTGCAGGGCTGCCTTCGGTAGTTTTAACTCCCAAGTTTCTTATGCTCCCGTCCACCACCATATTTTCTGTGTCTGTTGTGTGTACATCCATCCCTCTTCATTCCACCATCCACTCCTTTCTAAGCCAGCAAGCTACTAATAAAGCTCTTGATGAGACACTGAAACCACTACCAACAACCCATCTTCCTTCCTGCTGGAGAAGACTGGGGTGTTTGATAAGCATGAAGCTTTATGCAGACAGCTACCACTGTAAACTCACATTGGTTACCGTAGAACAAATAAGTGTTGCAACTGTTTAAATGTGTTTCTCTTCTATAGCAAAGGATTTATATTTCAAAGAGAAAGTAAAGCCTAATAAATACTTTGTTTCATCCACACTTACATGTGGATACTGACTGATGAACAGATAGGCTTGATTATAATATAAATAAGTGAGATAAAATGGTTTTGACCTGAGACCTAACCCACCAAATGTTTGGGCTGTTCTATATGAATACTGTATCTGTAAAATACATAAACTTCTTACATAAATATATGTTAGTAGAGTTTGCTTTTAATATGTAACAGAGTCCTTAAAAATCTCACGTACTCTTAACCAGTTTTGCTTACAGTTATGCAGGGAGTGCTGTGTCTGACATACACGCTGTGGAAATGTAAGACAGAAAAAAACAACTGAACAGAAAAACTCCAAAGCAAAACCAACCAAGCAACCAACAACTGCAAAAAAAACAACTCCAAAACTTAATTTCAAATTACTCCATAGCAAAGATGGTTTGTAGCTGTTGTGGCAGCATTCATATGCTTATTTTTATTCCTGCAGCTAAGAATGAATATTCATGCTGAGAATGAATCTCCCTAAAACAGAAGAGAAGAAATGTAAGCTTTTAACATTTGGCTGAACAAACTCCTACAGCTTTTAATGATCAAGGCAATTGCTGAGCAAGAGTATTTGCTAGTCCAGGGTACCTCACTGTGCACAAAAAAAAAATAAACGTAGAGGAGAAGGGAAACTGAAATGTGTCTCTGAGCATGCACTGTAATCTATGTCATGTTCCTTTGGGATAATTGGTCTGTTTGTAATTTCTTACTAGGGTATAAGAAGTGCAAGTTCCACTGAATATAATTTTATGTGGGTGGCTAAACTATGGTCTAAATATGAATTGACACTAAGAGGGACCTTTTATTTTCCCATGGTCTCATATTTAGATCTTCTACTTCATGGTTCTGTGAGAGTAAACCTGCTAATCCCATTCTGAGTTAGTACAAAAATATGGATCACTTGAGACTGTTCAACCATTCACAGAAAAATCCAGACAAACTCTCCTTTGCAACTCAGTACCATCAAGAGCTGCAGCTTTGCTGAGAGGTAGTAGTCTCACCCTTGTAATAGGCTGTTGCCCTTGACAGTGTCAGAACAGATTAGTATTTGGATATGCTTACAGACACCAGTGTGGGAGGCTTGTAAGATATTTTTTTCCTGTCTGCAGCATGAACATTAGAGCAAAAAAAATTACAGTCCTAATAACTTACATAAACTTCCTCAGCATTTGTATGCCAAGAAGAAGAAGAATGTCTGTAGAGGGTGAAAACCAGAGGCAGAGAAATAGTTGTCCTGAGAGAGCATTAGTTAATAACAGGGAAAAAACTGAATAGTGGATGAGAGGGCAGATTTACTGATAGAGCTACAGGATCACAGCCAACTGCTTGTTAAGACCTTATAGCTCAGCACAGAGGTCTTGAGATAAATAATCAGCCAAGCTATGGTTTTAAGGGGACTGTAAACCCAACTCTACCCCCTTGTTAGCACTGAGTATTATAGCACATATTCTTGATCTACCAGGCAGTACTTGTGCATCTCTACAGTCCCTCCCACCATTTAAACTGATATCCATCTTCAAGTGCTGTATCATTGCACAGCCTCCCACTTCACCACTGTGGCTGCGTCTAGTCCCATTGGAAAATGCAGATTGACAAAAGATGTTCTTATTTTGGAGTGCCTGCTATAACCGTGCGTATATATCTCTGTTGGGGAGAGCAACAGCTCTATCTTTCCTTTGTTCTGCTGTTGCCACCAGGTGTTCTCTAGCACTGTGACATGATAGATGTATTTATTTCTTACTTTGTCTCTATAGTAACAGATTGCCAAAAGAATTCCGGGAGCTCAGCCATGAGCATAGGAAAAATGGAAGACTATACCCCACCATCAGGAAAGCAAACTCTTTAAATAAAGTGTTATAAATGGAAGATTGGAAATGGCACATGTAAGTTTAGATGATTTAAAAACGGTGTTCTTCCCATTCTATTTGGTTGCATGAAAGGCAATTGAAATGCTTGGCCTCACCTCCTAGAGGAAAGGAATGGGCATTCCAGTCTCAACACTTGCTTTCGTTGTTAATGATTTGACACAGCTTGTAATTGCTTTGTGGGTGACCACCACATATTTTTCCTTTTCTTCACGCTTCATCCCCATCCCCAATCTACTGAATGCGTGATAGTGCATATCATATTCCTGGACAATTCAGTTCATCCCTCAAATTTCTTGACCAGTTTGCTGATTTAAGCCACACAAGTTCAAACGTCCTTGCTTTACTCTCAGAATTCTCTGTGATCCAGCCTCTTACACTCCCTTTAATTTACTGTGTGGTGCTACCATCACCTCCCCACAGACCATCAGGTCCAGCTTAACCCAGCACCACCACGTTCACCACTAAACCCTATCCCCAACTGCTGCATCCACACATCTTCTAAACATCTCCAAGAATGGTCACTCAGCCACTTCCATGGAAGCCTGTTACAATGCCTGACCACCCTCTCAGTGAAAAAACTTTTCCTAATATCCAATCTAAACCTCACCTGGCACAACTTGAGGCCACTTCCTCCTGTCCTGTCACTTTTTAACTGGGAGAAAACACTGACCTCCACCTTCCTACAGCCCCCTCTCAGGCAGTTGTAGAAACTGATAAGGTCCCTGCTGAACCTCCTTTTCTCCAGGCTAAACATCACCAGCTCCCCCAGCTGCTCCTCACAGGACTTGTGCTCCAGACCCTTCACAATCTCCGTTGCCCTTCTCTGGACATGCTGCAGACCCACAATGTCTTTCTTGTCATGAGGGGCCCAGAACTGAAGGCAGGACTCGAGGTGTGGCCTCACCTGTGCCCAGTACAGGGGAACTGTGCTTTGCATTAGCATTGTTTAGCTACACACATATGTTACCACATTGTGGTTTTTGGGCTTGCAGAGTGTTTCAGCCACATTTCAGAGTGAGAGCCAAATATGCACCACCTTTGTCTTGCCTTCAAAGTTCAGCCTTAGGATATAAGGAAACAACTGTAGAGTATGTAGCATATCAAATGTTTTGGAAGCTATTGAAACTAAAAGCAAGAATTAGAAAATTAAAGTGATGAAATGCAAAGACTCTGAAGACTCACCAAATCCTCCCAAAGAGGTAAAAGCTGCTTCCAGTTGCGTTTTAGATAGTTATATTTTTGGCTGAAAAATGGATGTGAATAATGAGACCTTATTGATCTTCCACAGGCCATAAATGTCTTTCCTGTTAGCAGCACTGCAGAAGCAATTCCAGCCACCGTGCAGGTTTGTGGAAAGTGTGTGTGTGTTGTGTGCACACACATACACGATGATGTAGGTTTGCTAGAGTATGGTAAGTATTGATCTCTGAATTTATCTTATGTGAAGGCAACAATTGTCTTTTGTGTTCACTGCAATTTTTTTGCCAATATGTAAAAATTTAGAAAAACCTTGCATTTCACCACTGTCTGTAGAATTGGGGCAGCATATTAGCTATGAAAAATAAAAGACACAGAAAAAAATCTTGTGAAATCATTCCTTTGAAGCTGAAATAAAAACATTGTTATGCCCCGAGATTAATTATGAATAATCGGATTCTGACTTTAATCTGTTCAGTTAAGGGGGGAAGCATGGATGAGTTGAGGAGGAATATTTTTCCATCATAAAATGATCAAAGTATTTTTGTATATTTGCATAAATTGCTGGAGACATGACAGTCAGAGATGGGGGAAAAGGGTACCAGTTCAGAATAAATAATGGCATCAGATGAAACATGGAACAAACAGGGAAAAAAATGGAAGGAACTTGTACTGGAAGTTATGCAAAATCCTGCATGGCTTTGTGGAAAAGAGTAGACTCAGTTTCCCCATAATGACCCAGCTAACTCTGTAGGAAGCCAGTTGTCTTCAGTTTTCATCTCTGCAGATATAAAAATACCACAATGTAAAAATAATACATGTACAAAAAAATTGTAACAATGACCAAGGGCTGTTTGCTCAATGCCTATGCTATGCAGTTAGACTTTGTATATTTTCTTTTGGTTGTAGATTTCATTATTAATTTCAAAGTTTCTCTCCATCGTTTTTGAAGCTCATGCACCAATGAGCCAGAAGTTCAGTCCTGGAGGAGAGGAATGAAGAAACAATGTGTTCAGGCCAGAGGTGTATTTTTATTAGAGGAGGCAATACTGGGAATGTGTCATTTCTGTTGGTTTTTTAATCTGCTGATGGATCTGGGAAGTGTAAGGCAAAGCTGGAGATAACTTTGTCTCCAGCATGCTCCCTTTACTAGCCAGCAAGGAAACTGCTTACTAGCAGGCATTGTAAGATTGAAAAGACAGCGAATACCACAAACTTTTCAACACACACTCTGAAAAGTGTCCCTGTGTATAGAGCTCTCAGCCTGCAGCCCAGTACCAGAGCCTAAGCCTGTTCCTTACGGTAATCCTCATGGCACGTTGGCCTGAGTTGCGTTTCTTTGTCACAGCCTCGTGATTCCTGTCTGCCTTCCCTATCAGGCACCTTTAGTCTGCAATTGTTACCTACTCTGGTAAGGACAAGTAACATTCTTTCTTCACCACTTTTCCTCCATCTCAGCCTTCACTGTGGTGATCTGTGGTTTCATTATTTTGGCATAAGCAGGAAGAAACTGTCAGAAAAGTATAGATCAGTTTTAGAGTCAGTTTGGTTTTTCGTGTTTGTAAGAACTCATACTTTTTTCGTACTCGGGTTTCAATTACAGGTTATCATGCAAGAGCAAGGCTCAGTGCTCTTATGTATATGGAATGCTCGTGGCTTTTTCAGTTCTCGTCATTTCTTCAGATACAGGAAAAAAAAGCCAGATTAAATGGTGAGAGTGCAGTACAAGTCTCACTTTCCTACACTTAAAGTGTAACAAGACCCAGTGACTGCTGAAGCAATGAATCATTACCATTTACACGTACAGGTCAGCAGGGAACATTCTCTCACAGCTGAGAGCATCTCTGCAGTCAGCACTTTGCTACTCCCACTGCAGCCACCTCTTGGCAAATCCAGTCCAATACATATGCGTTCCTATCAGTGGTCCCTTAACCAGCACACAGGCGGTGTGGTGAGGAGGCCACACTTTTCATTGCTGGGAGGAGACCTGACCCATGTGGGGATCCTTCCCTCTTGAGAGATGTACCAGGGCTTGGCTGGCTGCAGCCCTGTGGGGGAAAGAGGTGTTTCCCTTTTCTGTTGTCATTTCTCTTTGAGGCCAGTCAGAAGAAGTCGGTGGTGGACTGAAGCCAGTGGCGAACCCAGGGTGCGGTCCTGGAGTTCAGGTGCTGGTGACAAGCAAGAACACTCCATCTAGTCCTTGTACGAGTGGTGCTTGCAGAAAGGGGGAGGTGTTCCCACCTTTCCAAGGTCACGATGCTTTGCATGGAAGTGTTTTCACTCTAACTAAACTCCGTGGAGGGTGAGCTGGGAAGGACTTTCTCTACCCGTCTTAAGGCGAGGGAGAGGAATCTCAGCGCTCGCACCGCACGTGTGGGAAGAGGGCTGGGCTGGCTGCGGGCGGGCGGAGGAGCGCGGGTCGTGCTGCCGAGGGTGTATCACAGCGCCCGAGTGCCGTGCCGAGAACACAGTGTTCCCTGCCCGCCCCTGAACTGCGAGTGAACTTCCACAGCCCGCTGTGCACCGGGGACGGCGCAGATACACCCCGGGGGCGGGGAGAGAGTCAGGGAAGAAGAAAAGCAAGAGGGGTGGAGAGAAGGAAGCTCCAAAAGGGTTTATTTTATCTTAAGTACTTAAGGTGGCGTGTTGTTTGGGTTTGCTTTTTTTTTTTTCTTAAATTTGTTTTGGTGTGTGGGTTGGTTTGGTTTGGTGGTTTTTGTTTTGGTTTTTTCTTTGGTTTTGGTTTTTTTTGTTTGCCTTTTTTTGTTAGGTTGTTTGTTTGTTTTTCTCTGTGTGTGTGTTTTCTTTTTAAGTGAAAAAAAATAAAGCAAACAAAAAAAGTGCAAGGCAATCAGCATCCCTAAGCAAACATACTTTCAGTAAATATGTAGGAAAAGAAAAAGACACTGCTTTTACAGAAATAGATTTACGGCACTTTTGTTTTTTTGACTTCCTGCCATTGTTAAACAAGTACTTTTTCTTTACTCTTCTCCCTGCCCTGAACATTATAATTATGTTTCCTTCCCAAAGGAAACTGAAAGTGCTGTGACCCCACCCAAGAAAGAAAAGACCAAAGGTTTGACAAAGACCTCATCTCCACAAGTTGTTTTATTTTTATAAGAGTGTGCCTTTAAAGCAGGTATCCCTCAGAGGTTTTGTGCCGTTGTGGTGCAGGTCTCAGGCAAGGCTCTGTGGCCATGAGAGGTGCAGAGCAGCACATCCAGCAGTTTCAGCCTGCAGTAGGTCAGTGTGCCAGCAGGCTCAGAAATGTGGACATGTTCCTTGGGACTGCATTACTAGGGTTTTCTCTGCGAAAGTTTTGTTAAAAAGGATTAGCATTAGCACACTTGGGCATTTTCCTTGTTTAGTGAAATCAGCTCTGTGCCAATCTTGGATCAAAATGAATAATAAATCTTGAGAGATTTTGGTAGCTATTTTGTATAAGTGCCTATATTTCTTGCAACCGTCACAGCTTTTGGAAGACTTTTTGCCTTTCTCCGATTTGGTTTCCTTATGGAGAGCATAGAGGTAACCCATTCACTCGTTGTATGGTATTCTTCACAGTAGCTAAGTCACCACCTAGTCCAGTTTAATTGACTTTCAGTTTATTACTCAGAGCTATCTGGACACCATCTGCATATTTTGGGCTTGTTGTTTTAGGGTTTTTTTGTAGTAAATTGGGATTTATATTACTGATATGTTATATCCTTAGTGTGTTCCAGTCCATTAACCACCTCATAAAATCCTTTAAAAATATTGGTTTAGGCTGTTCAGTAGCTAAATGATGCAGCCTCTTGCAGTCTGCAGTTTAACCTGAGGGAGCAAGAACCTTTTGTCTCTAATTTTACTACTGTATTGCCCTGAGTATAAGATAAGCCTCTTGCCTGTCAAATGCGAAAACATGCAGAAAACCCCCACCACTCTCACTTTGGAATCCTTTTCCTGTGTGCTGTGAGACAGGTTATGCCATGTCCTCTTTAAAGTCTGTGCAGATTGCATCCTGCCAGATGCCATCAGCAAGTGCAAGGGAAAACTCCCAGGTGGCACTTGCTCCAAGCCTTGGTCCAAACGGGGGTGGACACAGAGCAGCACCTTTTGGGTCTGATTTGCACCCTTGGATCCCCAGCAGTGCACTGGAGCTGGAGCAACCACTGCAGCCTTGTTACAGGCTGTAAGGCCATGCATGGGTGGGGCCTGCGTGTTGGCTCTGCCTGACGCATTCCCAGCTTGTCGGAGAAGGAGACTCCCACTCCGGTCCCTACTTGGAACACATCGGTCTTCCTCTTTCTCTTTCCAACATAGAAAAAGGGCATCTTTCCCTTGCCCTTGTCCTTGTCCCACAGATATTCTTCTCCCTCTGCTTTTCATCCTTTATCTTCCAGCTGCAGTGCCTTTTGGCTTTTCTTAGATATTAGTGCCTAGCACTACACTGGCAGCCGCTTCTTATCAATTCATGTGTTCATTTCATCAGTCTTGTGATTTTTATCTTATCCACAGCCCTTGAAAGCTACTTTAGACCTCTTTCCTCATGTTTGCAGGGCTGCTGTGCCAGAACTACACCGAAAGTACAAGGCTGCTTCCTTTCTATGAAGTAGCCATGTTTTATGGGCTGTGGCCCGGGAGTTATGAACAGAAATGACCATTGCCCAGGATGGGGAGACAGATGGGTGCAACACAACTGGAGCGCTGCAGTGGCTAGCTGTAAAGCCTTCGGAGGAAATAGACAGGGAAGCAGAGGTGGCCGTGCTGCACTCCTTGCTCAGCGCTGTGCTGCACCCCAGCCGCTCCCGCGCTGCCCCGCGCACTCCGGGCCGCCGGCTCTCTCTGGCACATCCTCACGCCGCTCTGCTGACACGATTTTGCCATTTTTAGCAAAGTCGGTGGCCGCTGGATGTCACTGTTTGATCTCCGACAGACAGACACACGGACACTTCTCTCTGTCTCGAAAGAGAGGAACTGGCGTCCTTAAGGACAAAACCAAAGAAACAAACCGAATAAATCCAACCAAAAAGACGGAGCTTACCGGCGCAGCCCGGGACAGCTGTTTGTGACGTTCCTTCCTGGAAGAGCAGGTGATACAGGAGCACCGGGGGACAAGCAGGGCCCCTGCTCTAAGAGAGGTGACACCGCAGTGCTGGGATTGCTGGCTGCACCGCGGGGAACCTCGGCTGAGGTACTCGATCAGTTTCGGGTCNCAGATTATCTCCTCTAACAGAATTCTGGCTGGCAGATACTCAGGTTTCCACTTTGCTGGTCAGTCTCCCTGCTTGAAAGCTGCAGTTGCAGAGCACTCAAAGCTTGGAGGCGCTGGATTGAAGCAGGTCCCACAGCCTGGATTTGTTGCTCTGGCCGGTGAGGTGTAATAATTTCACACAATTCTACGCTTCTTAAGCCACAGCAC
>VZTD01005788.1:52712-140739 GCA_013397725.1 Rhagologus leucostigma | reverse complement strand
CGGGGGCTGGTGCCCGTTGCCTGGAGCGGGGAGAAGGTCAGAGAGTCCTATCCTAGTGCTGCCTTTGCCGCACTGTGGTACGGCTAAAATGCAATAGCTTTGGTTTCCAGGGTGTTGCTTCAAAATCTCTCAGCCCCAATGGTAGCTTTGGGACCAAGAGGAATGTACCCTCGAACACCTTAAGCATTATGGGGTTGGACTTTCTCCTACTGATGTATGTTCTTTTTCATTTTCCCCTGTTGTTGACACAATGCTCTCGGATGTTCCGCAGTCCTCTCCTACTTGGCTGGGAGACTGGATGCTTGAGAGATCCCTCCAAGGATCTGCTCCCTTGCCTGTTTTCCCATGCCCCGTGCTGACATGCAGGAAGCAAGGAAAAAAAACCAGCCCTGTTGTAATTTTTGTTGATGGTGCTAAACTGCTACCACTTCAAGAAGATTCATGTCATGAGAGAAGGGGCCAGTTGCTTGAATCTGGAGTGGTTAGAAGTGTGATCTATGTGTTCTGATACTCCTGATGGTAACATTTAAAGTGAATCAGGCTTTTCAGACTAGAAAATAGGCAGTAAAGTCATCCCTTTCCCCATCTGACAATAATTTGTTATTCTGTCTCTACCTGTGTAGGCTTAGTTGTGATATTAGTATTCAGCATCTCTTTTGGCTGGGTCTGCAACACCTGCTTTTTGGTAACTTCTGTTAGAATAACAGATGCTGGAAATTCCTTCCTGCTAGAAGTTTTACTTGGCTCCTAGTGTTCTTGCCATCTTTCTAGGTATCAGCATGTCTCTTTCTGGCTCCCAGTGATCCTCTGAGTTGTTCATTGCTTCTTAGATACTGTTTACTGAGCTTTTACGTGTCCCTCTGTGAACTCGATCCCCTCTTTTTTGCTGATAATCTGTGTTTCATTTCAGGGAAGCTGTTCCCATGGCTTGTGGGGAGTGCAGCGCTTCAGCACTCACTCGGGATCCAGTACGTAGGAATATCAGCCACTTCCAGCACAGAGAACTGACGTGCAGATAGCAGAACCCTGCTGCAAGGTGAGGGCTCTGGGCCAGCTCTGAGTGGTCAAGCCAAAGAAAACCCCAAAAAACCCATGGTCCTGCTTAAACACAGATGCAAAGCACAGCACATGAGCTAACTGATATGGAGGAAAGGTGATTGGTCAGAGAAGTGGTATGGGGAGAGTGGTGGTATTTAATTGTGGTGGTGTTAATTAAATTCTGGGAGCCCTTAGCCAGCTTGGAGATGACAAAGGAACTGAGCCTTGTCCAGAGTAGAATATAACTGTATATAGTCACCCATAAAACTAACTCCTGGCCACGTAAACCCTGATTTCTCACTGCACTTAACAGTAAATACAGAGGCTGCCTGGTAAATGTTTTGGTGACTGCTGCCTAAAGGGAGTGCAGCTGAGAAATAGGAAGAGCTGTTGGGTTTGGTGGGTGCCCTCCCTTTCCCGTGGGGTGATGTTTGTCCTCCTGTATAGGCATCTCCAGGCAGCTTTTCCCAGTGCACTCATCAGTCACCTGTGTGGGTGTCTGTGTTAGGCAATGACAGAAACTAGTTGCAGGAATCTCCCAGCTTCCTTGGTTCTGCACTGGGACAGTGATTAGAGGGATTGCACAATTCTGTGCCCAGCTTCATGATGGGAAATTCCGTCCAGCTTGGCCGTGTTCTGAGCAGGGATGTGCAGTGTGTTGATTCCAGAATGGAAGAAACCCCTAAGGCTTGTATGGTGTTCTGGCAGTTCACTGACTTTTTTTTTTTTTAACTAATCTTGTCATGGTATTTGGAAACCCTTTTAATTCTTGTAGGTCAAAGATGATGTGCATAAATATTTCCCTAAAGCATGCCAGAAGCTGTGTGTTAAAATCTAATGTTGCCATGCTTGAGATGTGAGTGCCTGAAGCCTTCCTGTGGTGACTTTCTGAAGCTGGTTACATTCTAGCAACTGCTGCAGGCAGTCAGAGAGATGGTCTGTGGTTCCGGCTTCCCTGATGCTATTTTTAAAAAATTTTAAATAAGCATTGGAAGTCACATATATCAAATTATTGCTGTATGATTAGAGCAGGCTTTTTAGAAGCCTTCATGTGCTTCTCCCACGTGCTAAAGAAGGATTTTGTTCAATAGAGTACTTCAGAAGCAAGCCTTTTTGTGTTGAATTGAGCTTAACTGGTATCTCAGAAAATAGAGGTGCACTATCTGGTGAGTGGTGCTGAGAAGGGTTTTTTAGAATTTTTGTGTGGGGCTCATTAAGGTGAGGAGTGGTGTGCACAGCTATTGTTTTGGTAATGGTTAAAATTCAAAGTCTTCAGCTGCAGTGTGGTGAGTCTCCTTTATGCATTTTTACTAGTGTTTTCAAACCCAGCCTCAGTTTAGGATATGCACACTAAACAGGCATTCAGCAGTCTGCATGTTTTGAAGAGTGTATCTTGAATGTTTCCAAGCAGCTTTTTCCTTTAACAGCTGATGTGGTGCATGTGTCTTGTATTGCAAGTGGAAATTCAGTTTCTATAGCTGGGTTACATCTGCCCTTCCTGCTGCTGTGAAACTGCTTTTGAAACTAAAAGCTATTCAGTCCTTACCCCCCCCATCGCTGAAATAACAGTGCTGCCTTCACTTTGTGTACCAAACATTGTTAACATCTTCTGTAAAATTACCTTGGCAATTCATAAAGCTCCTCTGGTCACTGCTGCTCCTGTAGCTTCAGCCTACTTCTGTGCACGGTAAAGGTGTGTGCTGGACTAGTTAACAGGTTCTCCTTCAGAGCTGTGGTTTTATCAGGCCTTGATGATGAAGGGTGAGGTGGTCTGTTCTTTATTAATTAATACAGTCAGAAAATGTTCGGAGCTGGAAGTCACAGTCACAGTTTTGGAGCTGGTGGTCCTGAGGGCAAGGCCTGTAGGGTATAGGGAATATATGAAGAGGTACTTGGTCCTCTTTTTTCAGACTGGGGCAAAATATTCATGTGCTGATAGCTGATGTCTTAATTGTCTTGCATTGCTCTTGTCTGTGTTGTCTTTCATCCTGACTGGCTCATCTCTTGGAGCTTGAAAATAGCTGTGGCAACACCCATGGATTTGTGCATGTTGAGACAGTCTGTCAACAATGAATTAAGTTATCCTTGCTTTTACTCACTTTGAATTTAGCGTTGATTTCTTATCTGTTGGTAGTTATGCCAAAACTTCTCCTGACACCCTTCCCACTGAGAACTGAGAACAGCGGGTTCCTCCAGCTCTTGGTGCTGGATTTAAGTGCTGAAGAGCCTTCGCCTGCATCTGGTGAGGTGCTTGGAGCTGTTCTGGTTTTCTTGAGTAGTTACTAACAGAATTAATTCAATCACTTGTATAAGGCAGCACAAGGTAGTGCTTCATTGTGTCCTGTTGGAAGAAGCCAGTCGTACTTTTCCAAGACAGCTCCAATGCCCTGTCCTTGAAGCATCTTGTTCTGGCAAAGAGAAAATTAATTTTGGATAGGAAGCCTGTGGCCATGTACATTCATAATTTATGAGCTGACACAGCCATTTTGCTCTGGTTTACATCAGTGTTGCAAGTCATCTGATGGCACTTAAATTTACAACACTAGCACACAGTCCCTGCCCCAAGTGTCAGTGATGTTGGTAACTGCAGACTGTGCTCAGTTCTGTGCAGCTGGGGCAAAACACTGTCAGGAGGCAGAAAATGTGGCAGGTCAAGCCAAGTCCAGCATGGATTGTTCTGTTGGTGCAGCTGTTCTTCCCTGTACGTGTCAGGACATGTGTGGTGGTAAGTAGGAGCTGTTGCACTAGACTGTTAAGACTGACAGTCTTGCCATCTGACAGGAAGAGTCAACTAATGGGTAGCTGTAAAGATGATAAAATACTACGCATAGTATAGGTGGATTATTCTTTTTAATGAACTTCAGTAAAGACAGTGTGACGCAGTGGGTTCACTTCATCCTGCTGTGTCTTGTGGCTTGGGTGGGGCTGAATGTTGTGAGAACCACCTTACCCTGCTCTCAGTGTTGGGTTCACTGCCTGTTCCACTGAGAGAGGAGTGTAAGTTCTGGCAGCTGCAGTTCCACCACTCTGCTTGTCTAAATGATAAATGACCCTTTTAACTTGACATAGAATCATAGAGTGGTTTGGGTTGGAAAGGACCTTAAAGATCATCTAGTGATCATGTTCACTTCTCTGCCTCAGAAGATGTTTTGTCCCATAGGAGGGACAAAACAAATCTTTTTAAAGCAGAAGGGGCCTGATATAGGTCTAACAGTTATTTAGGGCTTTGGCATCTGGCTTCACTACTGTTTTGTTCTAAACGGAAAGGACAAAATGACCTGAGTTGTTCCATCTCATGTCTTGGGCTTTTCCAGTTGAGCATGTGGCTGTCCTTGAGCTTGGAAGGTTTTCTGAGGGGTGCCTGAAAGCAGCTCTGTTTTCCACCTCCTTTTTTTTCCCCCTCTTAATTCTGGACCTAATAAACATGGGGGAGGAGACACATAAATTCCCAGTCCTATTTCTGCCCAGTAAGCTCTTGCATTTCCTGATTTTTGAACAAAGAGCTCTGTGTCATGTCCTTCTTTAGGATTTCAGGTGGCAGCATGCTGAGGAGGGAAACTCTGCTCTGTTGAAAACTTATGGTAACGTGTTGTAGCTCGTCAATAATCAGGGCTGTAGTCTTGAAAGCATCAAGGCTTTTATTTCCTTTATCCACCTCTGATGCTGTCAGCAGCTGAACAACTCCCTCTTCTCTGGGCTTCTGAGAGGTAAGAAATTCTGTCAGCAGGGTTTGACTTGTGCTTTGCAGTCCACAATCTTAAAATGAAATCAACTGATAATTAAAAATACGTGTAGAGGAAACTAAAGGGTTGCAAGATTCAACATAAAATGCATCCACGTCTGCTTACCCAGAACTGTTTTGTGAGACTGATTCACTTGAAAGCTGTACGTGACTAAAGATGAGGATTTTCTTCAAATCAGGGAGGTTTGTGCATTCTTGTGTGTGTCCTGAGGTTGTTCATGTAAGTGCTCTTTGGCCACTAGCTTTGTTAGTAACAGAATGGCCAACAGAAAAGAGGAGGAAAGAGGAGGCTGGATAAAGTATTCAGCAATGATGAATCAAGCTGACAAACTGGCCAATGAAACAGAACAGTGATGTTGTTTCTGTTCACCCTGTCCCGAGCTGGATGTGCTGGCCAACAGCTGCAGGCAGGAATTTGAAGCACTGTTCAGCTAGGTGTCTGTTGACAATAGGTCAGTCTTCAGTTTTTTAGATTAAATGGTTCTGGATAGAGGAATTGTCCGAATCAGAGAATAGTTACTCTGTTAATACCTGTGGTTTGTGGGAAGCATTCACGCTCTCAGCTCTGTCAACCTTTAAGAAGGTACTTGGCTGCTTTTTTTATGTCTGTTAGCCAGATACGTTTAATCTTGTTTCTGACTGGTTTTGCTGTGTAGGTGTGGTTTGCTCAGAATGTCCCTGTTATTCCAACGTGAGTGATTATCTTTCTCCTCCAGGTGTGTCTGGTAAAACATAGGATTAGTACTTGGTGATGCTTATGGTTGGCTGAAGGCTGGGTAGGTTTGGCAGGCTGGTTATATAAGTCTGAAACGGCTGTTCCTTCTCTTGGATCAGCTTGTTCAGCATTAGTGGGGAGGCTATAGGTTTGTGCCCAGCAGGCTGAGGCAGGTATGGTCCCTGGTGGGATGCAAACCTGAATCCAGGTGAATTTGCAGGCCCTGAAGAGGTATGTAGTAGCCAAACATAGAATGTGTAAATATTTCAGGAGCATATTTGTCTATGCTGGATTGATCCTGTTGTATGCTTTAGCATACAGATCTGAACAATCATACAATACTGAACAATCTCAGATGTTGCTGCTCTAAACTGTCCTGAGGTGGTTCTATATAGGATATAGAAAAGCTCAAAGTAGTGTTACTTGATGTAGCTGAAACCATCCACTGTAAAGTAATTTCTGAGGAAGCAGGGGCTGAGGGACTGCTCAGGGACTCTGTGGTAGCAAGGAAAGCTCTGTGGAATGGAAAACTTGAAACATCTTTGAGACAGCCACTTGTAAGATTTCCCCCTTCCCACTCCCCCCAAAGACTGTCTATTTAATTTTACCCTTGGAAAACTTACTTTCTTATGTGTCTGATAAGTTGGCAGGAGTTTAGACAGAGAAGTTTTGATATATCAGCTTATGCAAGCTGAGTGAAGTCAACTTGTCCTTAAAGCACACTTTCAAAATCTCGGTATTGATGACTTCCATGTGGCAGAGGTAACTACACTGCAAGTAAATTGCCTGTTCCTGAGCTCCAACTGGAAGGTTCTGCAATTTGAAGTATATATGAAGGAGCTTGGCTCCTTCTTCACCAACACTGCTCTGACACTGAACTTCCTTTTCCATAGCTGTTCCTGTCCATAAACTCTGTCACTCAGTTCAGGTGTTCTGTGCTCAGCCCTTGGTGAGGCTGTGTGATAGAAGTGACTTGGCAAATAAAGCTTCTCCACAGTAAATACTTCGCTGCTGACAAAGTGTCCTGGAATCCTACTTTTAAGAGCAGAAGCTTGAAATCTCCCGTCTGCTGGTCCTGTGGATCTTGGTCTGCTCTTGGTCACAAGGGAGGTAACTTTATTTCTGACCAACTCTCTTCATGCAAGGATTGCTCCCAGTCCTATGCCAGAATAATACCCTCAATGTAAATTTCTCTGTTCTACTGCCCATGTTGGGAGAGTCGATGTTCCAGCTACCTGCATGTTTCCTTCCTGTAGAGTGGTGGAAATCCCAGTTCTTGTGGGAAGAATCCTTCTGTGCATGGGAGGATCAAGTGACAGAGATGACCAGTGAGAATTTGACTTTTAGTCTGCTGTTGTCATCCACCCCAGCAGCAAAACTGCTCTAATCCAGCATGGAGAATGTTGCGACAAGAATTGTGTTCTAAAATGATTACAAGATGGAGTTCACAAAATAAAGATGACATTTGATGACAAGATACATCTCCTGATGTAGAAACATCAGGAATTAGAATTGGATTGCCTGCATAGCGAATCTGGGTGAGGAGGGGTGTGACTTTCCCCATCTACTTTCTCAAGTTTTTGCTGGGTACTTTTCCCTATTACTGCAGATGCTGGGAATAAGGTTAGATAAGACATAGCAAATTCCAGCTCCTGCAAAGGTGGCCCCTAGTTTTATTGTTCCTCTTTGGGACTTGAATGGGGTCTCCACTGCTGCCAGAAGTAGGAATTTGCCTGTGAATGTTCTTTTTTTCCTCTAGTGCCCCTGTCATTGTTCCTGGAAGGCAGGAGATTTCCTGCTCCACCCTCTTAACTGCTGACACTGAACTGTAATAGAGTCTCATGGGATGCTCATGATTTTTTTTTCAGCTGTCTTGTAAGTGCACAGTGTAAAGGGGGATTTCCTACCCCATGTAACTGGTAAGCAGAATTAGGGAGCCAGCTGTGCTAATTTCTTTTTGTTTTCCTTCCTACATATCCTGAGCTACAAATCAAAGTGAGTACAAGGTTCATTTCTTGTGAGGAAAAAATTAGGCATTTTCTGCATTGAGCAAAACGAGTAAACCCAGCACTACAACTCTAGTCTGCAAATGTCACGAGACCCTAATTCCTAAAAAGAGATCGTCCCTGTTCCATAAACCTACTATGAAAGGTCTGATATTTCCTATGAGTTTCTCTACCGAGAGGAATGAAGGAGGAAGCGGGAAAAGGATCTTTGAGGACAAGTGGTATCTAGGCAAGAGGAAAGGGATAAACATTTTTTTCCCTTGATATGGAGTAGAAGGAGTAAGTTCTTTCATGAATAGCTGTTTAACTGCTGGATTCATTTCAGCTGTTCTGGTGTGTAGAGAGAGCTTCTGTACCCTGCTTTATCCTGGAATTATTATTTCTGTAGTATGCACAGACAGCTCTTCCCAAATGTATCTCGCACACGGGCTCTCTCCTCCCTGAGGCAGATGTATTTCGAGGAGGAACCTGAAATGCCTTGCCTAGGGCTTGCAGCAGGGTAGTCACAGAGCTGGGAGGGAGGCTCTGAACACCTTGTCAGTCTTCTCTGGCTGCTCAGGTGCTGTGCAGAAGAGGTTCAGCTTTGTCTGCTCCCTCCCCTGTGGATCTGGAATACTCCTGCCCTGTTCAGTGCAGTTCCCTCTGCAGACGTGTGTCAGCCACTTCTCAGGGGCTCTGCAGTCCTACAGGACACTTTTTTCCTCTGACAGTGCTCTAGATGGCTGTTTCCATCCCTTGTTTGTGACTTTACTGGTTGATCATTAATAGATTTGCTGTTCCTTGTTTTACTGAATTTCTAGAACAGGTAATGCCACTTTGTCTTTCCAAATTACCCACTCAAAAAAAAAAGTGGCATTTCCTCAGTCTGTCTTTTGTGATGGCCTAATGTAGTGTTGAACCTGGATGGGCAGAAGGAAAAACATTACTTCAGGAATGGTTTTCATCTATCAATCTACCACCTGTAGTTGGTTGAAACCTTCCCAAGTAGCACTGAGCCAAAGCCGTCATTAGACCATTTATTGTTGTAAACAGCAAACCAAAGAATAGAGTTCTGTATTTAGTGTCTCTGGGGAATGTGGTGCTTTTTGAGTTCATGTTAGGAATGGCTTTCTTTGCAGTTCAGTGATGGAAGTTCATTTTAAATAAAAACCTGAATTCTACCAAAGCAGGTGGTGTGGGCATCCCCCTTGTCACAGAAAGCTTTGTCCCAGCCAGTGATATTGAGCTTTCAGCCCCCCAGGACTTGTTGGACTGTCTGTACCAATGAAATCTTATGGCTGGGGGTAACACGACTGAATTTTTGTTTTCTCCTTTATACTTGAATTGTGTGAGTTTCAAAATGACTGAAAGATTAGTGCTTGTCCTGCTACTGAACTTTGCTAGAAGGATGCTGTGGTATTACTGCTTTTTCACCATCATTAGAATGAGTTACAGTGACTTCATGTTCTTCTGTGTTACCTGTCAAATAGGGGAATTTTGTGAGCTCCATTATCCATGGATCAGTCAGGCTTCGGGGCTTTCTATGGCTTGTTGAAGAGCATGCTCAAAGTTTCATCTGGAAGTCTGAAGGACAGAACAAGCATTGCCATCAGGCTCGTGCTTCCCAGAACCTTTTGGTTTCCTTTGTGACACTTAAATCCCAGCTGAGATGAACTGTAGGTGGGAGTGGTTGGTCAGAGAAGCAAATTCTTTGAAGTATGTTTCCCCCTTCCTCTGTTTCTGAAGTAAGGCAACAAACCCAGCTGCTACAGCATTTCAATACTGAATTTATCAGAAGGCAAGTAGCTAATCTTTCCTTGAAGATTTAACACAAAGGAAGGAAGCCAAAATTACTTACTTGGAGAAGTCATGATATTGAGCAATGTTTGTTCTCTTTTCCAGCTTGCTTTATGTCATAATGAGTTGCATCAATGAAGTGGTTATGGGAAATACAACTGTATTGTACGTAGATCTTTTTCCTTGCTCCTTCAATCTGAGAACCAAGCCATATGCAGAATTTTTATGTAGAAGCAGTAACAAACCAATGACAAATATGCTCTGTGTGTAGATTTTCTCACTTCTAACAGTGCTGGCAAACTCCTTCATCCCTGAAATAAAATCCCTAGATAAAACAGTAAATTTCCAAATACTGGTCTGGTCAAGGGAGTTAAGTCTGCCCTGTGAGCTTTCTTTAAGTGTGTCTTGCCCCACAGACTGCTAACAATAAGTACCAGTTCTGAGGTTTTGTGACGATTTGTCTGTCAGGGAAACCTGAACGAACTTCACCGCCTGGGCTGTAGCAAATGACTCACAGGCAGCCTCATTCATTTGTCTCACAATTACCTGAAATTGCATCTCAGCTAATTCCAGTCTTGCTGTACCAGCACTTAACATGTGTTTTCTCATGCCCTCTTGAAGAGCATAACAAAACCCTTTAAGCTGTTTCTGGTTTGCTTCCAGCTGAATCATGATTCCAGTCACCGAGCTGCGCTACTTTGCTGATACTCAGCCAGCCTATCGCATCCTGAAGCCGTGGTGGGACGTCTTCACGGATTACATTTCCATAGTGATGCTGATGATTGCCGTGTTCGGAGGGACGCTTCAGGTGACCCAGGACAAAATGATTTGTTTGCCCTGTAAATGGGTTACCAAAGACTCTTGCAATGACTCTGTCAGGGGATGGACAGCGGCAGCCCCAGAGCGTACCTACTACAACACTAGTCTTGTTCCCTCTGCTGATTCGGGGCCTACAGGGATCCGATACGATCTGGACCGGCACCAGTACAACTATGTGGATGCGGTGTGTTATGAGAACCGTCTTCACTGGTTTGCCAAGTATTTTCCTTATCTAGTGCTGCTACATACCCTCATCTTTCTGGCTTGTAGCAACTTCTGGTTCAAGTTCCCAAGGACCAGCTCCAAGCTGGAGCATTTTGTGTCTATTTTGCTTAAGTGTTTTGACTCTCCATGGACAACGAGAGCACTGTCTGAGACAGTGGTGGAAGAGAGTGATACCAAACCAGCATTTGGAAAAATGAATGGCTCCATGGACAAGAAATCCTCCACGGTCAGTGAGGATGTGGAAGCCACTGTTCCCATGCTGCAGAGAACAAAGTCTCGAATTGAGCAAGGGATTGTGGACAGGTCTGAGACTGGTGTCTTGGACAAAAAGGAAGGTGAGCAGGCCAAAGCACTCTTTGAGAAAGTGAAAAAGTTCCGTACTCATGTGGAAGAAGGAGACATAGTTTATCGCCTGTACATGAGACAGACCATAATCAAAGTAATCAAGTTCATTCTGATCATTTGCTATACTGTGTACTATGTCAACAACATAACATTTGATGTGGACTGTAAAGTGGACATTGAGAGCTTGACTGGCTACAGAATGTACCGCTGTGCTCATCCTTTGGCCACTCTCTTCAAAATCTTGGCTTCTTTCTACATCAGTCTGGTGATTTTCTATGGTTTGATCTGCATGTACACGCTGTGGTGGATGTTGAGGCGGTCGCTCAAGAAATACTCCTTTGAGTCCATCCGGGAGGAGAGCAGTTACAGTGACATTCCTGATGTGAAAAATGACTTTGCTTTTATGCTCCATCTGATTGATCAGTACGACCCCCTCTACTCCAAGCGCTTTGCTGTCTTTCTGTCAGAGGTGAGTGAGAACAAATTGCGGCAGCTGAACCTCAACAATGAGTGGACTTTGGAGAAGCTACGCCAGAGGATCACCAAAAACTCTCAGGATAAGCTGGAATTGCATCTTTTCATGTTGAGTGGCATTCCTGACACAGTCTTTGACCTCATTGAGTTGGAGGTCTTGAAGCTGGAGCTTATCCCTGATGTCACTATTCCCCCCAGCATTGCTCAGCTCACCAGCCTTAAGGAACTGTGGCTCTACCACACAGCTGCCAAAATTGAGGCCCCAGCCCTTGCCTTCTTGAGGGAGAATTTGAAATCTCTCCACATCAAGTTCACAGACATTAAGGAGATTCCTCTTTGGATTTATAGCCTGAAGACACTAGAGGAGCTTCACCTGACAGGAAATTTGAGCGCTGAAAACAACCGGTACATTGTGATAGATGGACTGAGGGAGCTGAAGAGGCTGAAGGTGTTGAGGATGAAGAGTAACCTCACCAAACTGCCGCAGGTGGTGACAGATGTTGGTGTGCATCTTCAGAAGCTTTCCATCAACAATGAGGGCACCAAGCTCATTGTCCTCAACAGCCTTAAGAAGATGGTCAACCTGACAGAGCTTGAGCTGATCCGGTGTGACTTGGAACGCATTCCTCACTCTATCTTTAGCCTCCACAATCTGCAGGAAATAGACCTGAAGGACAACAACCTAAAGACCATTGAGGAAATCATCAGCTTCCAGCACTTACATCGTCTCACTTGCCTTAAATTGTGGTACAACCACATTGCCTACATCCCCATGCAGATAGGCAACCTGACCAACTTAGAACGCCTTTACCTGAACCGTAACAAGATAGAAAAGATCCCTACCCAGCTCTTCTATTGCCGAAAACTTCGGTACTTGGATCTCAGCCACAACAACTTAACTTTCATACCACCAGATGTTGGACTTCTTCAAAACCTGCAGAATCTGGCTGTGACAGCCAACAGGGTAAGTGAGCAAAGAGCTGAGTTGCTGTGTGAGGAAATAGTGCTGGCACTTCTGTTATCTGCGTGATTAAACATGCTACAATGGTCTGTGGATACGACTGGCACTGCTTTTGTATCTCTCTGAGGGGTTTATCTAAGGCAAAACATTGCAGATAGCTCCAGGGCAAGCCTGTCTTCCACGAGCCCTTGTTCTGTTGCATTTCCTCTCTTAACAGTGAGACTGCTTCCAAGTGCCACTTGGAGGCTGTTTAGAAACTGCAAGTCAATTGTTTCTCTGCAGTTGGAAGAATGTAGTCTCTAGATTGACATCGATTTTGAGCTTAAAATGGAGATCTGAGAAACTGTAGTTTTAATCTAAAAGCTATGTGCTTAAACCTGTCTACTTCAGACATGTACATACACTATGGGAGCAGCCATGTAGGGAATGCACGTCTGTGGCTTACAGCTTTCTGTAGAGTACTTTGCATTTGCAGGGAGTACTCCATATTTTGGTCTTGTAAATATGTGCTTTTTGTTTCAGTCTTAAGTGCAGGGCGGATTACAGAGGATGACCAAGTGTGCTCTGCTGTTTGGTTACCGTAAGCTGTTTCTTGGCTTGTGTTGGAGGGTGTTTATTTGCTTAAAGCAAACTATACCCATGTCAAGTTTTTTGTTCCTTTAAGACTAAGGAGACTTCGTTTACTGTGTCTGACAAAGTTGAAGCTTTCATTCATTCTATCTGCAAATTCCTGGGAGACCCTCTTTTTCCCTTTGAGTTTATTATCACCTAAAGTTGAAAGAGCCTCTAACATAAGTACAAATTGCAAACAGACATAATTAGGTGCTTCTGGGTTCTTCTGGGACCAAGCAGAATTGTCCTGGAGCAGTGCTAGTTTTCACCATCATGCATCAAGGTCCTTCCTGCTATTGGCAAGATCTGTTCCTGGCTGAACACTGCCAGATTGCTTGTGAGAGACACAGAGCAGCCTGAGTGTGGTTTGGCTTTTCACAGAAGTGCTCTCAAATCAAGTATTTAATTGCTAATGCATTTCAGTATTAGACAGGGTTCCTAAAACTCCAGCCACATTTTGAGGTTAGTGTCTGAAAGCTTGTTGTGCCTCTGCAGCATAGGGGCAGACAAGGGGCAGTCGTTCAGCAATTCCAGCTGAACAGCTGCTCACTGGGGTTTCCTGGCACTGGATGGTTATGCATCTGTTTGTGTGGGTGGCTGAAGCTCTGGTAAACTTTGTGGTATGTTACTGTTCAGAACTCAGATAATTGTGCACCATTTGCCTTCTGGCAGCCTTCCTAGCACAGCTTCCCAAGGGTTAATCTGCAGTGTATCCTCTGCAGTTTTGGGGTGGAGCATTTCTTGAATGAGAGGAGTTACAGGCAGCTCCATTTTCTGCAGCACAGTGTGGCACCACCCATTTCTCTCAGTAAAAAAAACCATGCAACAGGAAGGCTGGAGCAGCCTTTGCTCCAGTGCGTTCAGAAACAAAAGGTGATGAGGACCCAAATGGAACACCAATCTGTTTGTGTCCTCTGCAGGTACCTGGGCAAGCCAGAATTATGCTGGAGCTCTTGACAGCCCGGTTACTCCCAGTAAATGGTGACAGCAAGAAACACAAGGACTGGTAGACTGGCACTTCCCAAGGCCAGGAATTATCTCAAATGGCCTCTCCTAGCTCAGCAGTCTTAGTAAATAGAGATATCTGGAGCTGGCTGGCGCTACTGTCCCATTCTGGAAAGCAGGCTGTTATAACACATTGCTTCCTTCCTAAACCAATACTTGTCCCTCAAATAACTCTATTATTTTCAGGAGTCTGTGATCATATGTTGCTGTTTGCATAACACTCCAGTACCAGTAACAATGATTGCACTGAATTGTCTCTAATTGCTCTGGTTTCATCTTGGCTTTTCCTTAGACTCCTCCTCATTCAGAATGGATTACAGGCTAATTTAGCCATGAATGATATAATATGTAATTTGAGTTTTAGAAAGGTCATGTTTGCTTTTAAAGGCAAACGGTAGCCTCCAAGCTGAGACTTTGTATTAAGGGGAGAATCCTGAGTTGCTGCATTTAGTTTCTAGCCTAGTGTTTGCTAAACCTTAGCCTTAGAAAGAAATTCTTTGGGAAGACTGGGCTATTATGAGGATTTGCTAGAAATAAGCCTTATTGAATTAGTGATTCATGGTTACCTGAAGGTGGTGCTGGGAAAGCTAACAGCTGGTGGCTTCATTTCTGTTGTTGTTGTATTTTGTCCCTATAAAAAACCCTTATGACTTGGAGCCTAGAAAATCTTTGCAATGTTTCACAGCCCTACAGAAATGATGGAAGAAGATTCTCAGTCCTCAGGACCTGAAGGTTGTACCCATGTAGCCTCTGCTCATTTTACAGCCAAACTAGAAGTCCTGACTAAATCCAGTCTTTGTTCAGTATAATGTCAACTGTAGAATGGCTTCTTAAAGCAAAGGAACTAAGATCCAATGACAGAATAAAGGATTTGGGATGGAAATAAGCCAATACAGATGGAAGCATGTGACAGTATAGGCCAGCTATGAGCAGGTTTCTGGTCCTCTAATCCCAGCCTTGGAGACAATATCTGCTTTAGCCACCATCATTGGTGATCTCTTGTAACTAGAGCAGTGGAAACTGTAAAATCATGGTGCTGGAAGCACCCAAAGCAGGAAGCTCAGAAGGCAGGAACTCACTCAGGGGAGAAGTGGATGATTGAAAACAATGACTCTGTAAACCTTGGAGCTTTGTGTTGGCTTGTTGGTCACTTGTGAATGTGTGTCTGTGTTTGCTGGTGACTTTGCCTATGATTGGTTTCTTTTTTTCAGATTGAGAGTCTCCCACCAGAGCTGTTCCAGTGCAGGAAGCTGAGAACCTTGAACCTGGGAAACAATGTGCTGCAGTCGCTGCCCTCCCGGGTGGGAGAGCTGACAAATCTGTCACAGATAGAGCTGCGAGGGAACCGCCTGGAGTGCCTGCCTGTGGAGCTGGGAGAGTGCCCGCTGCTGAAACGCAGTGGGCTCGTGGTGGAGGAGGACCTGTTCAACACCCTGCCCTTGGAAGTCAAAGAGCGCCTGTGGAGGGCAGACAAAGAGCAAGCTTGAACCCCTGAGAAAGGGAAAAAGCCTCTTATCAACTAGAAGGAAGCAAAAGGCCATTTCAGTCCCCTTTCACCCAGATGCTCCCCTTTCTCCACTCCGATCACTATCAGACTGGCCAAGGAGTCCTTGACAAACATGACTCTGAATGAGTCAGCTTCTTGCCTCAGATGCAGGATGGGGGAGGCTTGGGATCAGGATGAGGATCAAGACAGATTAATTGGCCTCTGAGCAGGGCCTGGGGGCAATTAGAGGTGTTGCTGTTCTTCTGGACAGGAATTGAGATGAGGTGGATGGTGCTGGTGAGAAGAAATGACCTTTGAATGGAGGAGAAAAGGAATGTGGGGATTGCTGCATTGCTTCTAATAGGGCTTATATGTGTCAGGGACTGAGGGACTCCAGTGTCCTGCAAGCAAAGATCAGGACAAGGAAACCTCTTGAACCTCCATCTCTGTGACACCTGGTACTGCTGCCCTCTGACTCAGATTCAGTCAGTGAGGCCCCAGATTGGGGTGGGATAGGACACAGACAGCTGATTTTATCTAGATGCTGGCATTAGGATTTGGGAGATAAACATCTTGCAGCTGCTTGAAGGCAGAATTTTTTTTTTTTACTAATTTTCTTTCCCCTTTGCACACTCCCCACCTTCTCCTCTGCCCCTGGAGAAGGAACCAAACTATCTGCTCCTTTAAGATTGCACTACGTAACGGTTTCAAGTCACTTCTGTGGGTGAGTAGATCACAGCATCCTTCTCCAGCTGATGTCCTGGGGGCACTAACTGACACAATTTCAGAGCTTTAGCCTGTTCTGAAATGGATGGTTATAATGCAAGTGGGAGATCTGGATAAAAAGCAGTTGGACTATCTATCTGCTTTCTCAGAAGCATCAAGTTGATTCAGGATCCAAGCTACTTTTTAATTGCTGGTATTCTGTTGCATATCAAGTAGGAATGTACAACTGGCCAGTGTGTCAGGGGCTCTCATGGGGTTGGAGAGGAAATTCAGGTTTCCTCTGCACCTCTTGTCCCCCATCCTGCCTTCCCCCACAATTAAGTTGTTAAATTAAGTTGTTCAGTGCTCTGCCCGTGTTTTTCATGGATGCAGTCTAGAGAGCTGCTTGATTGTTCTCTGCTGTTGTTCCCCTCACTTTAACAGCTGTCAGTTCCTGTTACACCTCTTGACCTAAATAAGAGGCTAATGCTGATTGAACCTGGTGCTGGAAAAGAAACCTTGTCCTCCTGTTTCTTCCCCTTTTCATTCCCTCGGTGTTAAGGAGGAGAATGAGAATCCTCTGTGGACTGAGCTCTTCTGGCTTCCTGCAACAGAGCAGCCTTTACTGAAACAAGTTTGACCTGTTTGGTGGTATTTGACAAAAACCCCTCAACCTTCTGGGCTGGCAGAGGTAGATAATGTGTAACAGTTACTGATAATCATGTCCTTAAGGTGGGGTGGTTAAGATGCCTCCAGGACACAAAAGTCTGTGCTTTTCCATCAGAAGGAAGAGGAGGTGCCTGGACCTACAGGTCCTGGTTGTAGCATTCTGCATCAGACCAACAGGTCAGCTCCAAGGTGCAGTGCTGCAAGCTGGGGCATGAGAAGTTTGGAGGGCCTCCCATGTGTACAAAGGGGGAAGCTACATCCAGCTCCAGAGTGATTCCTGACAAGCTGCCAGCGAGTGCCCTGGCTTAGTGGGTTGTGATGATCCCGTGGATGTTGGGGCAATAAGGCACAGTGTGGCTCTCTTCATCAGATGTAAGATACAAAATATATATATACTTAAATATGCTGAAACCATGAACAATGTTAACTGGACTCTGGATTTATTGATGTTCCGATGCTGAAATAAAGCTACATTAAAATCAGGAGATCTGTTTATAAAACTGCTTTTAAGAAAAATGTAAATCTTGCTTCCCTTATTATGAAAAGTCCATTCGGTATGAAAAGTCTAAACAGTCCAGGGTATAATACAATTAAATCTCCATCTGGGAGGCAAGGCACTGTAAAAGCTTTTCTGGCTTCTAATAGGGTTAGTGTCTTAAAATTGTGTTAGAGCTGGGGCCACAGCTGAAAAGATGGGGAAGGACTGATGCTGATTGGATTGTATTTGTATTTGTCCAAGCATTTTGGATCAGAGAAAGGACAGAAATTGCTAGGTGAGTTTTGCTTCTTGAGTAAAGCAGGAATGGCTTCAGGCTTAGCTACAGAAATGCTGTTTTCCAGTCAGTTCCCTGTGGTGGATGCAGGGGCTGTTTGGATGGTGAAGGCAACTTTTTTCCTTAGTCTGTGCTAAAAGATAGCACTGGAGAGTAATGGCCACTGAATGGAGACTTGGACTCTGTTTGCTATTCAAGGCTACTGGGTGACTGTTTTATTACACATGTATTTTAGACTAGGCAGGGATGAAAGGGCAAAGCATCTCCTGGCAGTTTCATCTGGCTCACAAGAGCAGTGAGATTTCTCCAGGATGTCTAGATTGGAGATGAGTGCTTTGACTCTTGATTCCAGGTGTGGTCTTAGTTATACAACCTAAACTTTGCACAGCTGGGTTAGAGTTTCTGTAAGCAGCTCCTGAAAGTGTGCTGCAGTGCTTCTAGAAGCTTGCAAACCTCCTGAACAGCTCTGTATCCCAGCAGGATGGGTGAACAACAGGCTGTTCTGCCAGAAGGGAGGGACTGCCTCCAACTCCTGATCGAGTCACAGTGCTTGTGCTCCTGCTGCTTCCTGAGTAGAGACTGCCCTGGGCCTGAGGTGTGCAAAGCAATTCTAGGACGGGCTGGTCTTGATCATAGATGAAAATGCCAGCTTTGTGCTGCTTTTGCAATAGTCCGAGCTTAACTCTTTTGGTTATGGCTGCTGAGGCTTGAGAGTTCCCTGTGTGGCAAAATGGGGATGAGCAGTCTGACAACGTTTTGTACCAGAAACACAGGTGGCACAAATACATTGTCACTCAGAAAGACAGCAATATGTATTACATAATTCTGATACATGCTGCTTGGTCTCCCTTTTGATTCCGGAGTATCAGTCTTGTATGATGAGATGGAAAAAGCTTTAAAATGTCCAAGGATAGGATCTAGACCACGCGTCCTGAACATGTTTATGAATGAGGACTGCTGCAAAACTCAACCCACAGCAGAGCAAGTCACTCACTTCCCAAACTTTTCTGGATTGCTCATTCTGTGAGGGTTGACCTTACATCAACAATCCTTCCTCACTTGCAAGTATTCAATCCATGAATATTCTGTATTTTCCGTTAAGTTCCATCAGACTGAAGCTTAGGGGTTTATTTCTGACACGGAGCTGTGCATTCACAAAAAGCATTCAGTTTAAGCAGACAGTCACTGCCCCTGGTCAGGGTCTTGTTCTCTTGACAGGCTTTTCAAAACAGTAGCAAACCAGATTATTTATTAGCTGCTAAACCATACAGCAACTTGAATTAAACCCACCTGTTTCCTTAATAGCACTTCTGAGCTGAACAAGTTCTTGGAGACTCATCCCACATTAGGATTGAAGGTTAGTGACATGCACTTTACCTTTCCTGCTAAATACCCCAAAAAGTGGTAAGTTGCAATTAATTATTTTGAACCAGCTGAAAGGCAAGGAATACCAAACCTATTAAATGTGTAAAATTGTGCTGTACTCTGACACTATGCACTGGAATGTTAGCTGAAGTCATTCTGTGTTTCAGATTGCTTTCTGATTTTATTATTTGATTTCCAGTTAATTCAGCACCTGGAAGTAATTTACTCAGTCTGAGTGGTTAAATAGCTGTTACAGGTATCTTTCATGATGTGCTGTTCTTTCATATTAATTGTCACTTCTTTTTAATATCCTACCTCATTTTTTATTTTTTCTTATTACTGTTTATACACTCCATTTAGCTCACTCCATTTTAATTAAAGTTCTTGGTGTTCATTACTGTAAATAGTATTAAGTTGCTTTCTGTTGCTGAACCACATGAAGTCCTCTTCTTCCTTTTTTTTTTTACCTCTTTAACAATTGATTCTAGGAATTTTGAGAACAATGACACATCCTTCACAGAAGATGAGTTGTTTGGAAAAAAGTTTCAAATTGTATTGATTCCTAGGCTGTGATATTGTTTCCTCTCCTTACCTTTTTTCCTGCTTTAGAGTGGAACTCAGATGGTTTGAGTTCTTTGGATTTTTAATCTTTTTTTCAGTCCTCCTTCAGGGGAGGAGTAACTTTTTTCCCCGTCATCAGTAGCTCTGCCATCTCTAGAGATCTGTTAATGTAACATCTCCCCAGAGGCACTTGCTCCCTGGAGTGTATTTGTAGCAGTGCCTGCCTGAAGCCAACTCCTCCCTTGGATTCTTTTTCTTTCAACGGTGAGAGATTTCCTAACTTCTGGGGTGACTTCTCACTGCCAGACAATATTGTCATACTGTTCTGAAAGTCACCTAAGGTAAGGCTGTGGGGATGCTGATTTAGTAAAATTATTGCTTAAACTTCACTTTTTAAATTTGTCTTCCATTTTAACCTTACTGTTTGGCCACAGTGGATAATGTACTTTTCCCAAGCATGTGCCAAAATCGAGTGAGTTTTCTGTCCTACCTCATTCTAACAGTGTACAAAGCACAACTGGAATGGGGCAGGATTATTTAAGTTTGATTCAGACCCTTCTCCCTCCAGTGGGTTAATAGTCAACTGCTTTGGGAGTATGAAATCCTCCAGAAATCTCATCTCTAAAATCCAGTTTCAAAAGTACCAGCACTTGAATTGCTGGACCCCAGTGGCAAAGGTGAACTTCATGTGAGTTCACACAAAGGCTTAATTTAGGATTCCTGGAATTTTCCATCCCTTCCTCCCTCTGTTTCCTGTAAAGGAATTTTATTGGACAATGGAAGAATTTTTCTGGAGGAGGCTTAATGAGAAGGGGGCTACTGAGCCTGAGTCATCTTTACAGCTGACAAATGTGTCCATTTCAATAAGTCACTACTCATGGCTTAAACATGGTTCACTCCCATTGTGTAAATGTACAAGCAGGGCTGTGGTTTGGCATCTGGGACCTGCAACTTGGTGTAACATTTCAGAATCATGACATTCACTTTGTACGTGGGATTGTTTGGGCAGCTGAGCAACAGCACCTTCCCTGTGAGCACTGAAGGCTGCTCGTTTGCTCTGAAAGACTTGTACGACTGGACACTTTACCAGAATAAAAGTTTTAATTTGCGTTTTCTTTCTATGTCTGCTTTCCTTGGTGTTTCCTGTGTATAAAGGCATTCAGCCTTCCATGATGTCACTTTTCAAAAGACAGATGTTAATAATTCCAGCTATTGTGTAGGATTATTGGGTTGTTTTACTCATTACATGAGTCCTTGTGGATTATGACAATCCTTTCTGCATTAAGTAGATGTACAGAGAAAGAGGTGGTGCTCTGGGACAAGCTGGGGCTGTGTCATGGATTTCGCTATGACTTCAACAAGTGTCTGAAACAGTTTCTGTTGCTGAGTTTAAGGCTGTTGGAGCTTGTCTGCACAGTTCTATAGAAGTCCAGTTGGGTTTTCAAACTGCTTACATGGCACTCCTTCCATAGGAAAGGGACAGGGAGTGAAGGCAATGGAGACAACTGCCTGTTGCCATAGGAATAGTCTTCAGTATCTGCCTTCCCCATGGACTCCTTAACTGGAAATGCTGGCAGATAGTGGCTTTCCCAATTCATTATGTGTTAGAGAGAACCAGCCTGTGACTTGCAAAGAAAATTTGAGTTTCTGTGCAGCTCTTTTATTGTGTAGAAAGTTGCTTCTCTTGTGTTTTGCCTTCCCTCATTTCCTTTGTCCTTGACTACTTGACCACAGTGACATTGGCCCTGCTTCAGACAGAGAACATAAACAGGCTTTGAAACAGGTGAGTGGGAGTTTGTAGTGCTGCTTATTGATGAGTTTTAATGAAATGTAGGACTGAACCAAGGAAGGAGAGGACAAAATGTCCCTTGTCATCTGAGGCTCACCTGGACCTCAGCTTGTTTTGGCAAGGATTTACCTGGTCTTTGAGGAGCTGAGGAAACCATGCTTCCTTTGCTCCTTGTTTCTCATTAAATATTCTGTCACTTGTTGCTGGTCATATCAAAGACTTCAAGAGAAGTGAGGTGATCCAGTGGAAATTTTTCCTCCCTGATAACTGTGGCAGCTCCACAGCAGCAGTTTTGGTGAGGGTGCTGAGCTGCTTGAGCTGGCTTGGCCCCAAGTAACTTCAATAGGAACCCTTATTGAGGAGGCAATTGGGATAATCAAGCCAGTCCAAAAGGGATTTGAAACACTTGATCTGTACCTTTCCTACAGACATGGGATGGGCTTTGGCAGCTTCCAGTGGAGTTTGCCAGAAGTTTCCTTGCAGAGCTGGCAGGAGAAAATGTTAAGAATCTGCAAAAAGAACTCTTGGAGGGGGGAGGAAGGGAAGGAAAAGGAGCCATTTCCCAGGTGGCATCCTTCTCTTTGACTTTTTTTGGGTTTGTGTAGCCAGAGTGGTTTTCCTCTTGCTGGAAAGGTCTTTCTGAGCCTCAAAATAGGGGAATGGCTGGAGTGGCAAAGAACAGGACGACTCCTAAGGACAGATATGGAAAGCTCCTGGAACCAGGATGGGTTTTATCTCCTGGTAGTTGCTGCATTGTTTGCTGTGATCTGCTGTTTATATTGCTCAAAAGATTCCATGGAACAGGAAAACTGTGGTTTGCTGTTGTGGCATGAACCAAAACAGCCTCTGGAGTCATAGTGTGTGTGTGTAAGGTGGGGAGTGGAGAAGGTGACGTGATAAATTGCTGGAAAAAACCACCGTGTCTGGAAATGAGAAGGGCATGACACGACAGTGACGGAGAGGGACTAAGGAGTGGCGTGGGAGTGTTTTCCAGGAGTGTTTCTCCAGGATTGCTGCCTCCTGGGGAGGGGTAAGGTGGGTCACACAATCAACTTGCAGGCAACAGCCTACAGCACATTTTTTTCCCCACTGGTCATGCATCTTCCTTAAAAACGTTTCCACTCCAGCAGTTGGTGAGAGACTGTTAAGAGGAAGGAGGAACTACTGGAATATTTTTTTNCCCCCCCCCCTTCCAGGTTTGTAGCCCGGTGATTAAAGTGTCTGGCAAAATTTAGCTTTTTAAACTACTGAATTCATATCCTCATGTGTACAGGGAAAAGCCTGAAAATAAGCTAAACCCATAATTTCCTCTTTACTAAAAAAAAAAAATTGAATAAGGTGCAGAGGAACTTTATCCACAATCAATCCCCTTACAGAATAGAAAACTTAATTTTTTCAAACAACCTCTCTTTAAATGGATTTTCAGTTGCTAGGATGTTAACACTTTTCTGTGAGCATTTTGCATTCCTTCCTTTTGTTGGGTTTTCCTTTGGCTGGGTGAGTGATGCAAGAACCCGCCCCCATGGTGTTATTTTTGTGGAGTGCTGCTGCAAGGGTATTTTCAGTGTTTCCTGTAGGAGCCAAACACATTTTCTTCTAGAAAGAAAAACCTTCCCCAGGGATTCCCGATGGGAGGGATGTGTTGGCTGGGAGCGCCACCGCTGGGCTGGCAACTGTTCCTCCCTCTCTGTCTTTTAGACCTACTTCTTGCATTTTCGCTCTCTGGTTTGAACGTTGGGTGGATTTGGCTTTACTTATTTGTAAATATTACATGGACTTCTGGAGCTGCAGGAGAGTGAACTGAGCAAGTGAAGGTGTAAATTACAAAAAACCAGCTGTGAATGAAAATAGCAGAAGTATTCTTTATGGGTTTTACCAAACCCTCAGTGAAAGCTCTTTACCACCCTTTAGTCTGTTTGTCACCCCCTGGGTTGTGGAGCCCTTTCAGGGGATGTGCTGAAGTGCTGGCAGGACTCACTGACTGAGCAAAAAGGGCTCTGTAAGACCCTGAATCAGTACTCTAAATTTGTTCTAAGACATCTTGATCTTTTATTCACATTTGAATCTTATTTTACCCTCCCTTATCTTATTTACCCCTGCGATTACCAGTTTAACTGCCCTATTTTTAAATCTGGGTTATTAATTAAAAGTGATTCCTCCTTGGAGCTAAAATGTTCATCAAGTTTGTGATTGCACTTGAATAGAAAATTTTTGTGTGCTTTATTACCACCAAGAGCCAAAGCAAAACTGTGCAGCCCTTAATGTCCCTGGCAGGAACAAAGAGCTGGCGATGGGGACAAAAATCTCCAGAGCTGTGCAAGAGTCCAACTGCCCAGTGCTGGCTTTTATCACGTGCTGGGACAAGGATCACGTGGAGAGGCGGGGAGTCAGCCCTGCAGAGCCTGAGTGGCATCGTGGTGTTGGTGGTGGGATCTGGGGACCTTCTGCCCCTATGGCATCCGTAACCCAGCATCAGATCCAGAAGGTAAGGAGCTGCTCTCTGGGGCGGGAGTGTGTCCAGAGTGCAGGCAGGTGACACTGTGTGTAAGATACAGTCACCGTTAGTTAACCTGTCAGCAGGTCTAGCAAAGATCTGCTTTACAAACACTTTATATTCTCCTCAGCTTCTTGTGTTACGTTCATTTTATTGTGTGAGTGTCATGGCTACAAACTCTTCTGGGGGCAGCTGGTCCCACAGAGCTCTTAGAGGAATTTCTTCTGTGCCCCTTCTGTCTGTGCTGCTCGGCTCTCATCCCTGAACTCGAAATCTTCCTGGCAAAGGATAATCTCCAGGGTTTTCTATATAAAGAAACTGAGTTCACTCCCAACAGAGTTCATTTTGTAAGGGATTGTGTAGTGAACTGTGAGAAATCACCCAGGGATTTTTTCCTTAGAGAGAACAAAGCTTTCCAGCTTGTAAAGGAATCTCATTCTAATTTGGCATACAAGTATGACCGCCCTGTTTGCGTTAGTGGGCTTGGTGGTTTAATAGCTTCTGGTTACAGGTCTTAGATATCCTTGAACCACAAAAGGCTCTAGTGATGAGATCTCTGCTTTGCGTAGACTGAGGGATTGAGATAGACTATTCTTAACTGTTTGGAATTTCAGCCTCTTAATGAATCTTTTGCAACAGAAGCCACTCCTGAAATTAAAAATTAAGAACATGCTGCCTGGCTGAAGAGCTGGAGCTGGGATGCTTTTCACCCTGTAAAGGGCCAGAACTGTTTTCTCTTGCTTTGTGCTGCTTCCCCCGAGGGCTCTGGGGAAGAGCAGTCACCCCGACTCTTCCAGTTCTACAAGGATGGCTTCCTTGTCCTGGAGCATTTTTTCAGCACAGAGGAGTGTGACAGCATGAGGAGCCAGATCCAGAGAATCGTCGCGGAGATGGAAGTGCCGCCGCACTGCCGCACCGCGTTCTCCACAAGGGAGGAGGAGCAGCTCCAGGCGCAGGTACTGAGAAGGGCAGGGCTGCCCCCGTTAAAGCGCTGGAAGGAGGAAGGAAAAAGGCAGAGTGCTGATCAGGGTTCACTCTGGGGGAACACGACTCCTTCTTCTAACTGAACATAGCACCGGGAGAGGAATTTGCTCTCCAGCTTTCTGCAAATGTTTGCTGGAGTCTTATCAAGAGTCTTATCAGTAACCCCTGATAGCCACAAGCAGCTCTCACAGATCACTTTGAACATGTTCTGCAGACAGAAAACTGGTTATTTTCCAGGCAGCCAGCAAAAGAAAAGCAAAGGTAACCTCTAAGTGAGAGGTTCTTGTAAAGCCCTGATCAGCACCAAGACATGTAGTGTTGTGGAAAGCCTTTTTATGAGTGATTTTTCACTGTGTTTTGTTCATGCTGCGGCTTGGTGGGAAAAGATGCAGGTGAGTGTTAATGCTTTGATTGAAGGTTCATTTATGTTTCTACAAGGATGCTATCTTTACTGGGCTCTTATCTCTGGCAGGGTAGGTCGGATTATTTCCTAACCAGTGGAGACAAGATTAGATTCTTCTTTGAGAAAGGTGTTTTGGATGAGAAAGGTAAGCCCTGGCTTGAGTTAGCCACACGGAGGGGATGGGAAAAGGTTGAGTAAGGGATCGGGGGCCAGTTTCCAGCTTAAGGGATGATTCCCACTTTGCAAACAATGTTAAATTATGGGTTTGTTTTGTAGGTAACTTTCTAATTCCAAAGGAGAAGTCTGTCAGCAAGATTGGCCATGGTATGTTTAAAGGATGGGGTTTGGAGAGGGACGGACAAAAGAGATGTGGTTTTCAGATATGAGGATTTCTCCAGACTTACTCACTGTACATAACTGTCTCTGCAGTTCTCTCCATGCTGCCCCTCACTCTCTGCTCTCAAAGGACTTAATCGTCTGTTCCAATCCTTTTCAAAAACCCCTTTTCAGAGGTTTTTCAGCGATGAATAGCTCAGAGTCACTGACATGCAAAAGTTTGGACTTCAGCCCTTGGCTCTTTTATGTAAGAGATTTGCTCTAAAAATTTACCACCTGAGACTGGTGACACTCAGTACAGACCAAACTCTCTCCTGTGTCCCATGCAGTGTTGGGTTGCCGATGTTCAAGCTACCCTCCCTCCTGTGGTGTCACCAACACCTTTTCTTTACCCTTAGTGGTTTCAGTTTGACCTATTTCCTCTCTCCCAGTTCCTGGACTTGCATTTTGATCCCTTTTGTTTTCAAACAATACATGGAAAATGAGAGCAGGATTCCCTGCGCCTGCAAACATGAACTTTGTTCAGACTAAACTTCACTACAGTTGGAAATTTAGTACTAAGAGTTCTTGTTCTTTGGTTTTCTCAGAAAAACACTCTCCCCTTCCCAGGCCCGCTGCCACTCCGTCACACTTCAGCTTTTCCTCAGGGGAAGTGAAAACAACTGTAGATTCCAGCAATTTAACAGTTCAAAACCCTTCTCTAGTCTTATTTTCTGTAACTACTCATTTTGGTCAAGTCTCATCCCTTGCTTGAGAGCAGCTCCTGCTGGAGCTGGGCGTGTGTCCTCGTGGTGTGATCAGGATGAGCTGGAAGCACAACTCTGAGTCTTTGCTTTGTGGATTTGTCAGACTTGGGTTGTAGCAAGTGTCTGCACAAACACTGACCTGCTGGCTGGGGCTCTCTGAAGGGCACCAAAGATGAGCTCCAGCTCCTTTTTGCAGTACTTCACTTTTCTGGTAGGTCTTAAGAGGTGTGTTTTTAAAGGATAAATTCACCCATATGCCTCAGGGTCATGTGTAGTGGTTGTCACTTGTGTAATATAATACTGAATCACATAATATTCCATTTTGTTCACTGTTACACACTGGCTTTAATATATGTGCGGTTTGTGGCCAGGGAGTGATTATATTTATGGCCTTTAATGATGATTGTAAAACCTGTAAGTGTCCTATCACCTTAGGTGTGATAAGCCACATTTATCCATCTTGGGAGGGATGAAAATTTCTGGCTGCAATTTATCCTGCTTGGCTGTGGTGTCTGCAGCTCATCACTGAGAGCTGCCACGTTCCCTTCTCTTCTTGAAATCTTCCGTCTGAGCCTTTTCTTTCCCCTTAGCTCTACATGCTTATGATCCTGTCTTCAAGCAAATCACCCACTCCCCCAAGGTGCAGGTGAGCTGTTACTGCTTCCTAGAATGGTATGGGGAAAAAAAAAATAAATTGCAGAGTAGTTAATTAGTTTTCTTACACTCCCAGGGAGAGTCATTTTGTCAGTGAAAGGAAATTTAAGTATCTTCAAAGAATAATGTTAAATAGTGTGCAGAAGACATAAATCTTGGAAAATTTTCTTGTAGGAACTGGGAAGAAAACTAGGCCTTGAGAGACCAGTAGTTGTGCAGAGCATGTACATCTTCAAGGTACAGTAATTCAAGTTGTCTTGTCACTCAAGAAATAAGACCCTGATAGGTGAGAAGCTGTGAAACTCATCACACATCACTTTTTTTTCTTTGCAGCAACCTGGCATTGGTGGTGAAGGTGGGATTTGTGTTATCTCTATGTCACACTGCAGATAATGCTCCTTTAGGAAAGGAATATTACCAAGGAAAAGGCTCAGAATCATACTTAAACCTGCGAGTTTGGTGGTCCAAACCTTCTTAAAATAATCTTTGAAATCCACATTTTTTTCAAAAAAGTTTCTACATCATATGCAGCTTGAACAAAGAGCTGTTTTTACATTTGCAGCAGGCTGAAAGGTGGTATTTTTATGTAAGATTTAAAGTGTGTGATAGGTGGGTGGGCAGGGGAGGGCTCTGAGTCGGGGAGATGCAACCCTGAAATCCTTCTAGAGGAACTGAATCCCATTAAAAACCCCAATGACAGTCTCTCCTTGCAGTAACACCACACCAGGATGCCACCTTCCTGCACACTGAGCCTCTGGGCAGGATCCTGGGGTTCTGGATTGCCCTGGAAGATGCCACACAGGAGAATGGCTGTTTGTGGTTCATCCCTGGCTCCCACACCAGTAAGAGCATGTGTGTGACCACTGCTGGTCACCAGCACAGTTCTGCCTTTCCCCACCTCTAGAGCACACAGGGCAGCTTTAAACTTCTGCTCACCTAAAGATTCACTCAGTGAGTGTAATCATAGTGCTCTTCAGATTTTAAGCCACTCGATCCTCAAACCCTGGAGCCAGCTGTACTCATATCATGGTTTATGCTCCTATAGAAAGCACAAATGGACCAAAGGTTGGCTTTGCATAAGTGTGTGACTATTTGTGTTCCTAAGGGTCTGTTGCAATGCAGAGAAGGGGCCAGAAAGGCAAACAAAAGGCAGCTGTTTTATCTGTTTCTGCCACAGCTGGAAAATCCTAAATCTCTACTTAATAAAAAAGACCCCACCCAAATTACTAAGGAAAGTGTGAATATAGTAATAATAAAGTTCCTATCATTGCCAAGAGAAATCACTGATATTGTTCCTTTGCTGTGCAGAATGTAGCCAGGGCTTTAATTTTCATGTGTTTGCTTATTCTGTGGATTTGCAGATGGGATTACCCGGAGGATGGTCCGTGCAGCTTCAGGTGCCTCAACATGTGTAGAGTTTGTAGGGTCAGAGCCAGCCTACGATGACAAGCAGTTCATACCTCTGCCTATAAGTAAAGGTACAAACAGCCCCAAATGTGGTGCTTCACAGCTCAAGAAAACACAAGGGAGCCAAAATCATATTTTAACCCTTGCACCTTCCCTTCCACTGGAAAGCCAGAGCTCATCTTTTGGAAAACAGCAGTCCAGGTGATTCTTTCCCACAGGTGGACTCATACTCATCCATGGTGAGGTTGTCCATAAGAGTGAACTCAACAGCTCGGAGTCTTCTCGTCACGCGTTCACCTTCCATGTGATGGAAGCCAAAGGCACCACCTGGAGCAAAGAGAACTGGTAAGGTCGTGATCCTCACAAGTGGCTGAGGAAATTGAAGCCTTTCCAATGCAATAGTCAGGATAACTGTTGGGGGTCTTGCCTGTCACAGTTTGTTGGTAGTGCCTCAGTTGGCGTTCATTTCTCAGTTGGCTGCAGAGCTGGAATAGCCTCTGAAGTTTTGCTTTTACCTCTTCTTTACTCCCTAGGCTCCAGCCAACTCCTGAACTGCCTTTTCCATCGCTCTACACTTGAAGTTAGTGACTGGCTTGTGGAGTCAATAGCTGATCAATATTCCTTCCAGATTGTTCATTCACAGTCTCTTTAAACACAACCTTCACTAGATCAGCTCTCAATGTTCACTTATCCTCCTCCTCGAAACCAGGACCATTATCACAGCCCAAAACCTGCAGCAGACAGAAGCTTCTACTGCAGCAGGAGCCCTGCCAGTATGAGAGTAGTCACCCAGTCCTTTTGGTAAGGAAACACCTTCAGTCTTGAAAACAAACCAGTTAAGACCCTTGCACCTAGACTGGAACCACTTATCAAGTATTTCTCCTTGCAGGTACTCAGTATTTTCTTGTGTTTAAGAGCTTAAGTGCATTTCTTGGCTGGTTGATTTCAGCAGTGCAGGTGAACGTGTTGTGGGGAGAAGCTTGATTTTTGCCTCTAGGTTTCTGTCCTGTTGTTGGAATAACAGGGATTTAAAACAATCTTGTTGTGGGCAAAATGAAGCAGGAGGTCTGCTTTTTATAGTCAATCTTCTAAATACTCCTGGCAGACTGTAGCTGAGTGTTTTATCTCTGCGTGTGTTGATTAAAAATACGACAATTCTTAAAGATTCATGTTGAAATGATGGAAACAAAGAACCTCAAACACTTTACACTTAAATAAAAAGACAGAAATTCTCCTTTTCATCTCCATCATTTTTTCTTTGAGGAAGACACAGTGTGACCTTCTCTCAGCAGATGGGGACAGTGCTAAATTGTCTGGTGAGCAGTTGGAACTCTCAATATGCACAAGAACAAATTCTATCCCCAAAACCTCGCCAAACCCAAACCAACTTATAGCAAGGAATGTTTGGAAATGCAAGCTACATCCCAGGCAAGCTCCAGCCTGTATCCTGAACTGAACAGAAGCTGTGGAGGTGTGATTTCACCAACACTGGTGCAGTGGCAACCCTGAGATAGCAGCCCAGTGTCCCCAGTGCAGGAATTATATCAGAGTAACCCTAAGGCTGCTGAGAGCCATGGCAGAGTGAACCCAAATCTTACTGACTCATCCCTTTCAAAAGTAAACTGGGGAGCTGAGTCATGGCAACAGCAGGAACACTGAATGCAAAGTTTCTGCATTCAAAAACTACCTTTTCTGCTTTCAACTTTCTAGTTTGTTTGAAGCAGGGTGTAAGGAAAGCAAATTACCTCTAGTGCAAGGCAATCTCTACCTCTGATTTATGATATCAGTGGTGAAAGCTGTGGCTTGTGACAGAAGCAACTCAAGTTTTGTCTCTGTCTTTCCATGAGAGGAGTTAATAATTTAGAATTCTGCTGAGGAGGGATAGTTTGTCCTGACTTACACCACTACCTGCAGTGTGCAAAACCATCTACTTCAAGTGCATAAATAAAATAAAAAAAGCTGGATTGATTGGCTGGATTTCCTGTTAAATATGAAGGAAACAGATCAGCAGTTACTGAGTCTGGTTTCCTACAGACTATCTGACAATTTACTGTGTTAGTAACCAGCTCTGGCCAACTTTGGCATCCTCAGGAAAAGCAGCACCAAATCCCAGGAGCCCTTCCCAGGCAGGGGGATGAATTGGGCAATGCTGCCTCTCAGCTATTCCAGTCCTGGCTTGTTGCAAGGACAATCAGAGCCAATTCTGCTGACCCAGAGACTGGTTTCACTCCACCCCTGGTCTTACGCTCCTTCCGAAGACATGGTCTCAGAGCTACAGGACTGCAGGACAGTGTTGTGTAAGGCACCTTGGACTTCCCCCAAACTGTTCCCAAAAGTGAATTAAAAAAGGATCAGAAGTGAACTTCATGATGCAAACTAGAAACCTGCAATGACAATCTCCTGCTTGGACACATCCCTGGAGGCAGGGAGGACACTTGTGTTTTGTTCCAATGGACACTTGGCAAACCAGGGAGAAGAGACTGTTGATACAAAAGGGTTTCATACATAAAAATGGCTTTTTTGGCCACAAAATGGTAGCTGTAATTTTAATTAAATGGATGGAATTCAGTGCCTTTAGTCACTATTTTCATAGAAGTATTTTTATAAACTATTTGATTAAACATCTGGCTGAAAAAATGTGAAAAGTAGGAAACTGCAACAGTAGAAAATTTTATTGACTTCAACAGATTTTCTGCTTTCAGGATTAATGTGTAATTAGTTTTAGATGTGACTTTGCTTAATTTCCCCCCCATATTCATTCCAAATGAATTTAGAGATTAAATCTTGAGAAAGATAAAACATTTTTCTTGGAAGCAAACTTCAGGGCTAAAGATTAACTGTTCTTATTAGTATGGTCTGGAAGGAGCAGTGTCTGATATTCCCAAACCTCCACCACCTACCCTGGATAAACTCAGCTGTGGCAGCTACTGATTTTGGAGTTGTGTTTGTGCATCGTGGTGTGGCACAGGCTCTTGCTGATGAGGACTGGACACAGCTGGATGCTTGTACCAGGTTCCTGTGCCCACCCTTGTTACCAAACATGCTTTACATCATGCTTATACAGAAATGACAGTTCACACATCAAACACAAGACGCAGGACTCGTTACAGAAAACAAGGTTCAGTACAGAGGTAGCAACATCTGAGGGAGTTGCTTGTTTATTTTTTCCTCTCTAACTGACTTACCTCTTCTTCCTCTACTTCCCTTGGGCACCCAGAAGAAACTTAAATTGGATTATTAAACACAAGTGCTGTTTTTATCAGTCATGGTTATTGCTGTTAGAACATAAATATGGCTATTTTCAACAGGGGTAAAACCAAGACCAAATCAAAACCTTTATTTTAAATAAGTCTTTTTCATTTCTGTTCTCAACAATTTTCTCTGCTGTACCAAAAGATAAGCTTTGAGCTTTCATTACAGTGCATTTTCTAGTACCACTTTTCTCTAGGAAGGGAGAAAACTCTGTTCCTGGAAGTGCTTCTATGCCATGAGCATGATCTGGAGGTAGAGAGGCAACAGCAGATTATCAATTTGGGTAGTGTAAGCTTCCAAAAGAGAAACCAAACTCACAGATGCCAGAATCCAGGCATAGCTGGAGTTCAGGTTCACATTGCTGTCAAAGATCAGAATGAGAGCCACAGCAATGATCTGAGCAAAAATAGCTGTCATTGTCCCTTCAAAGGTCTTCTTTGTTCCTGGCCATTTGATTTCTCCCATTGTACTGCCGAAAACAGAGGCAATGGTGTCTCCTACCCCTACTGCCAACACCCCAGAGTAGGGGACCAGTGCTCCTGCCCCGGGCAAGGTGCCTTTAGGAGCACAAGATCTGGGAAACAACCACACTGGGAGGGACATGCCAAGGAGGAGATAAATATGAGTCAAGATTAGAGGTCCACTGTCTCTTTCATCTAAGAAGAGAGAGAGCAAATGCCTCAGGGTTTGTCCAAAGGGTTTGATCCTGAAGTACCGAATGTACTCTAAGAAGATAAACACTGCCAGACACAGCACTGCAGCGACGTAGAGGAGCTGGCGGTCATAAATTAGTCCAGGAACATAAGTAGCTACAACAATGAAATGGAAATATTTCCTGGTTATAGTCGAGGCCTGGTGTTTTTTAGATTCAGATGATCTCTTGGCGTTCTGGTAGAAAACCACACCACATGCCGAGGCAGCCAAGAAAGTCCAATACACAAGAAGGTAAAGTCTTGTCTGTGTCTGAAACAGAAACTGGAGCAGCCAGAACAAAGGGTTCCTCTGGATCAGTCGGTACAGCCAAGGCATGATGACCCCTAAGCCTAACACTGCTGTCATCATGTGGAAAAACATGGAGGAGATCCACGTGCCCGAATCCAAGAAAATGAAGAGCACAGTGAAAAAAAGACCAAGAAGAACAACTCCGACAACTGCTACCAGAAGGAAGAAGTCAATGGGATCCCCTCTGCCCTCAATTACATTCAGTGAGCGTTTAATGAGCTGATTGAGAACAAAACTTACACCTCCAAGAACCAGCAGCGCTTCTCCGGGAGTAAAACATCGAGGCAACAAGTACAGCAAGATCATACTGAGGTAGACAAAAATGAGCAGCACTTCTAGAACCTCTATCACTTCCGAGACAGTCAAGGAATGTTTCATGGTGTAGATAATTATGCTGCCAGCAATACCAGTCAGGATGCAAGTGTTGGTTGGCACAGGTTTGGTGATGCCAACTGCTAAGATGGACAGGAAGAGAGCGAGCAGCATTCCCGTGGAAGCCACAACAATGCCAAAGCGCTCGAAGTACACGATGCCGGCAGCCCTGCACCTTTCCTTCATCACCACGCCCAGCAGGGGGATGACCATGCTGGTGGGCAGGAGGCCGCTGTTCGCTGCCCCCCGGAACTGGAACACGGCCCCCCCCAGCTGCAGCAGCCGGTCCCATTTGAACTGGACGTAGAAGGCCTGGACGGCCAAAGCGACGGTGCACCAGGAGAACCGGTCCCACACCACCACGTGCACCGACAGCACGATGATGAACACCAGCAGCGATTCCACTAGCACTGGTTTGTTTAACATGATTCCAGCCCAACGTACCTCAGGCTTGCAGAATCTCAGGAGTCCCAATGTGCTCAGTTGTCCATTAGGAAGAATTTCCTTCCATGCTACTGCAATTCCTATTTAAACAAAAAAAGCAAACAATTAAAGCAACTACTTGGACAGCTGAAGTGTTTGCACAGCTACTTTGTTCTTAAACTCAATTTAAACTGATAGTTATGTGCCCAATTGCTCATGTCAACACACAGATGATTAAAAAAAAACAGTGAGGTGAGCCAATCCTGCACTTCACTTTCTGTGAGTGAAGGCTCACAGCCCACTGACAGCTGCCCTGCAAACCAAACTTTCCTTTAAACTTTTGGACTGGAAGATAGGCAGTTGAGATAATCAGCAACAGGCATACTTACTCTGTTAGATTAAATCTCATCTTATCTTCTTCAAATTGTGGGCATTGACAACACTGTGCAATTCTCACCAGCATTTATTGCTTTCTGGCAACCTTGATTTCTCTATGGATATGTAATTTGATAATCAGCCACGTGTAAACCTCTGCCATTACACTGGCACCTCTTCTGGGGTCTTTGAAGGTCTCGGGTTCTTTATGTCTGTTGGAAATATTATGGCTGATCCAGTTGTGAAACAGCGGATTACTTCATCCTCTCTGGTCCACCCTTAAGCTCATTAGCAGGAAACGCTTACTAAATTCTGCTCCCTGAGTCTCATTGCCAATACCTACACCAGCTCCCTCATGGAAGGCCAGCAGTTCACTTCAAGTTCTCTTTTGGGTTTTCAGCCAGTGTTGAATGGTGACACCAGATTACAAAGCTGACAAAGTAATAGCGATATTACTGAGGAATTATTACAGTTTGTACTGTCAAACTTCCTTACACTGTGTGTCTGCAGTGTTAAGATATTCATGACTTTGTACTGAAAACTTAATTATTAATAGACTGCATCCTTATTCATATAGCCTGAAATATTTGATTGCCAAACAGCTCCATTACATGCACTGTTGCTACAATCCATCAGGCCAAGTGTAATCTTTTGTCATCACAATCAATTTTTAAACAGGAGAAGAATTAATCATACAGTCAATAAAACAGAACTGGTCTGGGCAGTATCCACCTCCAACCAATAATGGTTTTGGGGTCCTACTCCTTGCTGTTTCTGAGCACTGGGGAGGGGGAAGTCTAAGGCTTATTTGAGAAGAGGCAGAGTAAATGTCACCTGCCAACCAAAAATAGAGTCCTCCTACTCAGTCTGGCAACGTTAAGGTTGCACCCCAGCTCCTGTATCAATGGCACATGACAGCTTCCTCGCCAGGCTGCCTGGCTGCAAGACTAGGCAGAATTTCATCCTGGGTGAGGTCTCTAATGCAGCAGCTCTGAATGTTTAGACCCGACAATCTGCAACGCGAAGTATTTCACCACTGAATTACTTCGTTTTCTTGTGCCTACCGCAATCCCCTCCTCTACACCTTCATTCAGGTAATATGAAGCTCCACGGCACTGCCGCTCTCTCATCACCGAACGGGACCCGTCACCCCCGGTTTAAGCCAGACAGAGCGTTTTCGTGATCCGCATCCCGGTTGCTGTGGGCAGGGAAGCTTCCCACTGACGTGCTGCCAAACATCCGGTGGCCCTCGCCTCGCCCCTGCCTGCTCCCTCTCTTCCCCACGTCCCTGCAGTGGACTCCCCTCAGCCCGCGGGCTGCCCGCCCCCTGCCCTTACACGCTGCTCGCTGCCGCCTCCTCTCCTACCCAGTCGCGACACCCACAACCCAGCCTCCGCTACTGGGAACCACATCTGCCCGCGGGAGGTGTCGAAGGCACTCCCGGGTGATTGCCGGTTCCAACGCGAAGCTGCGACCCCGCCCCCGGGAGCCCAACGCGCACCCACCTCGCAGGACGCCGCCATCTTGCCGCGCTGCCTGTCACATGACCCACACGCGGGGGCGTGGCCGGGGCGTGACTCAGGCGGCACCACGTGACGCCGGCGTGGGAGGGGAGGCGGGGCCCGGTGTCACGTGAGAGCGGACTGAAGATGGCGGCGGGCGGGCTGAGCGCGAGGTGTGGGGCCGCGGCTGCTCGGGCGGAGGGAACGCGGGGACAATGCGGAGACATAGACGGCCCCGGCCCCGGCTCTGGCTCTCGCTGCGGGAGGACCCCGCTCCGCGGGACCAGGGGCCGAGAGGGCCCGGCGGGGAGGGGGCACAGCGCGGGGCCGGGAGGTTTTAACTGCGGCGGGGCGCGCACCGGGTTGGCCCCGCCCTCGCCTCGCGCGCGCGGTGAGGCCCCGCCTCCCTTCGGTGAGGGGCCCTCAGGGACCCCCGGCCCCGAAGACCGGAGCGAGGAGCGACTGTCGGGGATTTTGTGGTTATTTTATTCTGTTGTACGAGATGAGAAGCTGGGCAGGACTCCGTGGGAGCCGTTTCTTTGGCGGGGCCGGGGGCTCGATCTGCGCTCACTTCGCGGAGGTGCCCGACAGATGCTCAGCTCTTCCCTGAGAGCGAGCGGCGCGCCAGGGCGGGCTGCATCTCCCGCGCGGCTCCTGCAGACGTACAATTCAAAATACACACGTGGAGATGTGTAATGGAAGCGATTCAGTGAATCCCGTGTTCAATGATCATCTTAGTTCGATGGTTTCGTTTCTCCGGAGCACGTCTTTTGTCATTTATTATAACGCTTTTATGCTCCAGAGTTTCCCTAGTGTCTAATTTTTATTAAATGAATGTCAGCACTCTTACTTGGGATTGTGTACAGAGAGCTTTCCTGCCTTAGCTGTCTTGGAGTCTTATTAATGAGAGGACAACAAACCACGGTCGTTTTGTTCACAGAAGGAGTTGTGAGGGAGTGAAAAGTAGATGGGTTGGCTTTGCTAGACTGGGGCTCAGATTTGACAATAAATGAAAGAAACTGCTCGAGACAAATGAAGGCACCGATCTAACATGATCACTGAACCTGGGATTCAGTGAATTGCTTCTTTTACATTGCTATTCAATTCTTGGTAAAATTTTCCGCCTTTGGGTGCTCTGTGTGCGCTGGAGAGGTTCATGTCAGAGAAGTGCACCCAACTATTGAGGAATGAGCAGGGAGAAATTATGTGTGAGCGTGCTGGAAATAACAGGTGTTGTCACTCATTAAGCGTCACCACATGGCAGAAGTCGCAGATGACTTTTACTGCCACAGTGAGTTATTTTAATAATGTTATTCTAAAAATAAGGCAGTGAGTGTTCTTGTGTAGACAGTCTTTGCGTGGGGAATTGGGGTGTTTAGATCCTCATTTGTAATACGTTGCTAACAAATCATCATTTGTCTAAATGAAATACTCTTTTTGGCAAATATCTTTTCTCTGGGCTGTTGTAGGGAGACTCTTTTTTTGAATGCATGTGCCAGGGTCAGGATGTGATGTGTAATTCCTTGTAGTGCAGGTTGGCTTTTCTGCAGAGTTCTCACAAAGAAATGAGGAGCTGAGTGTGGATGTTCTGGTGTCTGTGTAAAGATGGTGCAGTTTTTCACTTCACACAGTTCTATGCTCTGCTTAGAGTGGAGGATGAAACTGATGGAAGAATTTGTTTGAAGCAGAGCTCTGAATGTAACAGTAAAATAATGTTCTATGCTTTCATTAAGTTTCTTCTTAGGAGCCTTAAATGTTCAAATAGCAAAATCAAACTGAGTTGGTAACCTGTTATTAATATGAAGCTTTGATATGAATTCACAGGTCTTGCTGTGTCAGTTGTCACCCTCTCTGGGTTTTTCCTTGGTTTTTCTGGAACATCTGAAACTCATTAGCTGAAAGCTAATGTTCCTTAAATCATTTTTCTTGCATTGCAGTGTCATTTGCTGCAAGTTAATTGCAGGTTTGAAAAGTGTAAGCTAAATGGAAGCCTGGAATAACTTTCATCATTAAAATACTCTCCATCTTTTCCTTATGTTTGCAGGAGCAGCAGAGAATTATGGACAATTCTGCTGGGCAGATCAGCTTTAAGAGAACCAGTAAGTCCATGTTCTAGTGAGCAGGTTTGGCCATCGCTTATTGGGCTCCATAGCCAAATCCATCGTTTGTACATCTCTTTGAATATTAGTGAAAATTGCTCTTCCTTCTTTCTTAGCGTGATTTTTGTTCCCATATCTCTGCTACTTGTTTATTCTTCCACTGCTTCTTTACAGCTGCTGCATGAGCTGCGGAAGGGTGTATGGAGAAGGTGATTCCTTTTCTGGAGTGGGCACAAGTGTTGCTGCCTGGGGTGCCCTGGGGTGTTCATGTGTGGTACAACTGCTGTCTTATTTTGAGGGTGGAGCCTGTGCTTTCAAGAATTTGCCCAGAGGTTGGGAATCCAAATGTTTCTAATCCCAGTCTATTGCCTCCCTTTTCCCCACCCTCCCTAGGATTAGGCAGTGCAGCTCACTGCCCTGTTCAGTACTGCATCTGGAATCACTCTGAGTCACAGACAGCTGTCTTGTGTTGTTCCTGCCTCTTTGTGGCGGTGGAATTACTTTGCTTTGCTTAAGTTTTAACAGATCTGATATTTGGTAATGCACTTTGAGGAGTCTGTTCAGTGGTGTTTGGTTCTGTTTTAGGCCCAGATCGCTGCAGAGTTGAACAAGCACTGGCAGAGGTTTTTAGAGGGACTGTCATACTACAAACCACCGAGGTACAGTCACTGCCTGATTTTAGAAGTTAATCTCTAATGTGGAGTTTCCTAGTAAGTAAAGAAAGGTTACAGAATGTTGTTGCAAGAAAAACTGAAAGGTCTCTAAGGAAAAAGCAAATGTTCAGTTTAAACTGATAAAACTGAGAACTTTGAAATTATACCTATTGAATTCTTTCCTTGAGATTGCTGCGTTTTTAATGACTAAAATTTCTTTTTACTTTAGTACGACTTCAGCAGAAAAAATTAAAACTGATAAAGATGTAGCTGCTCCACTAAAAGAGCTGGGTCTGAGGGTCAGCAAATTTTTGGTGAGTGAAGCTGCTCTTGCATTATTTTCTATTCCTGGAATGAATTGTTATTGGGATTCTGATATTGAATCAGATTCTGATATTGAAGTAACCTTCTTGATGTTGAGTAGAGAGAAACTTAAGGTCTTTTCAATTCAAAATAATCTAAAGGATGTTGAAGTACATGTTGAGGCTCTAGATCAAACTTCCAAAGTGATGAGTAACTTTGAGATGCTGTGGTTTTCCTGGTGCTTTTCAGCAGCAGCTGCCTGCTATTGGTCTGAGTTGGGTTCTTCCAGGACAACTGCTCAGCTGAAAAACTGACGTCCCTTAAATCAGTTGCCTTGTTTGACAGTCCTCTCAGTTTACCTGCAAGGTTCTGTTTCTTTAAGCCAGAAGTTTAGAATTCAGTGACTGGTGGTACCTTTAAATGACTGATGCTCCTTTAGCTGAAGTTAAACTGCAGCTCAGTGACATTAAAGCTTGTGTATTTGGCTTTAAAAGAAATGCTGATTAATGCATCTGCCTTGTGCAAAAATACTCTTTTGGCATGTTATTTGTTTTGAAGATAAGAGCTGCCTGAGTATTTGAGAGAATCTCAATCTTTAATGAATTCAGTTGCCGTTTATTGATTTCAGATCATTTCTCTTTCTTTTGTTCAGGGTCTGGATGAAGAGCAGAGTGTGCAGTTGTTACAGTCTTATCTTCAAGAGGATTACAGAGGAACAAGAGACTCCCTGAAGGTCCATAGCTCCCATTTATGTTCTGTTTACTCCACATCTTTCCTTAATATCAGTTGTTTTTTGATGCAGATGTGAGTCCGAGTTCTGATTGGGAAATGGCTTTGTAGCTTTTCTTCTCTGGAGCTGCATGCAGGCTTATCTGTTCCTTCTTGGGTCTCAGCAGGAACTCAGCTCCTCTCTCTGTCACAGGAATACAGGAAAGCTACAGATTTGTGAATGAGAGTGGAGCTGAAAAATAAATATGTAGTTAAAAATGAGTGTTTTGGCTTTGTATTTTTGGAATCTGTCTTTCCAAATGAACTGGAAAGAAAAATTGTCTTTTGTTTCAGTCATTTTGTGAACATATATTTTGTCAGTAGGTATTTCTCCAGTAGCTATTTATTTTGTTGTATTTTGTTTACAGACAGTTCTTCAGGACGATAGGCAAAGTCAGGCTCTGATGCTGAAGGTTAGTCATTTCCATTTGTATTTTCTGTGGAAAATATCTGTTGGCAGCAAACCTACTTTATTTCTATGGAAAATCTTGAAATAATTGAAGCATTCCTTCGTATAAAGGATGGCTTTTAAGAAGGTGCTCCTGAAATTGAGGGATGTGCATGTAGATTTGAATGGTGATAGTAATTGCTACAGAAATGAAATCTTAGGCTTGATATCAGGGAATTTAGCTGGGCAGATGTACACTGCCTTATTTTCCAAAACTTGTAGGTTTGTGTGTCACTGTCTGACCTGACAAGATTGATGATCATTTCTGACACAGGGTAATAGGGATGTCTTTTTGCCTTTCTTTTCCAAGTTCTCTCACTTAACAGTGTAATTGTAGACCTGTTGTTATGGCAATGCTTTACTGAGTTCTGTAATGTTAATTAAGTGTTGGTTTTTTTCCCCGAATTCAAAACTGCTCAGTTGAAACTCCATCTGTAGTAACTCTGTATTCCTGTGGTGAAGGCCTTGACAGTGGCTGGGAGAGGGAGGTGGATGGGAGTTGGGCACTGGAGATGCCAGGTTGATATTGATGGCACTTTACATTCATAGCTTGCTGACTACTACTATGAGGAGAGGATCTGCATCCTGCGCTGCGTCCTCCACCTGCTCACATATTTCCAGGACGAGAGACACCCTTACACAGTGAGTACAGGATGTGATGTCATTGAAATAGGCTAAATATGGAAGCTGTGGGGTAATTCCCTACTTGTGTAAAAAGCCCACGAGTGTGCGTGTGAGAAGTTCATGGACTTGTTTGTTTCTTTAAGGCACAGTACTTCCAGTGTGTTGAAAAGTTGGACAAGGAACTCGTTCCGAATTACCGCAAACAGTTTGAAGCGCTGTACAAAGCAGAAGCTCCTACGTGGGAAACACATGGAAATCTCATGGTATTTTGTTTCTTACTGTTATTTATCAGGCTTATAAAGTCTTTTCTTGTATGTAGTGTATTGGAAAATACATCTGTGCAGATGCAGTTAAACAGGACGTTTCTCCTGGTCCAAGAAACATAAAATTTGTTCTCTCTCTAACAGAACACACTTCTCCTCAGAGACAGAGAGTTTCATGAAACTCTTTGTTACTTGTAATAAATTTGTGGAGAGCACTCGCCCAACAGAGCCATTTATGTGTAGTTGTTCACGATCTCTCTGTACGTAGAGTGGCTTTCCTTGCCATTGACACAATTGTTGGCTACACAAGCTGTTGAAATGCCTCCACACTTCTCAGTTTCTGACTGCTTTGGCTGCCGTGTGAGCTTCGATATGTGATGGTGGAACTTTCCTTTGTGCAGACAGAACGTCAGGTTTCCCGGTGGTTTGTGCAATGCCTCCGGGAACAGTCCATGCTCCTGGAAGTCATCTTCCTCTACTATGCGTACTTTGAAATGGCACCTGAGGAGCTCATGGCGTTTGCAAAGATGTTCAAAGAGCAGGGATTTGGCACGAGACAAACCAACAGACATTTAGTAGATGAGAGCATGGATCACCTCGTGGATCGTATTGGGTACGTGTTATGTGTATTTGTGAAGTGGGTACAGAGCAAAACAATTGTTCTTCTCAGGAAAAAATACATTTATAATTATGTCTTCGTTGTTCTGCATGGGCCATGACTCTAAGGGGGAATGAAAATCCTGCCATACATCCTGGTGGCAGAGAGTTATAAAGGTGGAAAAGCTGTTCAAATTTCAGTGACCCTTTTTTGTCTGTTCAACCTGAAAAGGTAGTTCTGAAGGTTGTAATTTGTCCTATACCAGCATTTCAGGACAAAATTTGAATTATGTGCTGTTAATTTCTTGTAATTTCTTATTGCTTCAAAGAAAGCTGGACAAAGGAAACTAAAGATTGCTTTTTGACCACTTATAGTTTAACAAAAACCTTACCTGAATTTTCAAGTAAAGTTTCTGACCTACTTGTTTTTATTCTTTTACTGTTTGTAGCTACTTTAGTGCTCTTATTCTGGTGGAAGGCATGGAAATTGACTCCCTCCATGAGCGTGCTTTGGATGACAGGACGGAGGAGCACAAGTTGGCCAACAATCGGCACATCCACCAGGTAAAACACTGGCAGAGTAACCCACCCCTTCTCAGGCCTAACAGTACAGAATTTACTGTGATTACCCAGGCACTGCTGCGTCTGTAAACTTCTGGTCCTTGGACTTGTTGGCCAAGTGTAGGAAATGGCATCCACATACCATGAGAAGGACACAATCAGCTACGTGCTTGTTGAGTATGGATTACTTTCAGATCTCAGTTATTTTGCTTTTGATTTGTCTCTGTGCAGGAGATGGACAATCAGCTGCTGCAGTTAGGGGATGTGTCACATCATGCTCCGGTGCTTTTGGCCTGGGCTCTGCTCCGTCACACCATAAACCCAGAGGAGTCCACAAACATCATCAGGAGGATGGGCAGCACTGCTATCCAGCTGAATGTCTTCCAGTATCTGACAAAGCTGCTGCGATCCCTCAGCAGTGGGGGAAAGAATGTGAGTTTCTTAGATTGTACATATAAGCTTTTGAAGGTCTAACTGCTCCTGACATAAAGCTGTGATGGGAAGCAGATGACTGAACCAATGTTCTTTTTAAACAAGCAGTAAAGCATGTTCTATCATCTTAACCTTCTTTCAGTGAGGATCAGAAATCAAGTTGGAACAAAACAGATTTTTATGTCCAGAGAATTAAGAAGAGCTTTGTAAAGCAAGGAACTACATCTCTCTCAAGCAGAATAGACTGCAGTTAATCACATTTTTTGATTTGCCTCCATAAGTGTATTTGCCATTGTGGATCTTGAGTACGGGATGGTTTAACTCTGCGTTATTCTCTGCATATGGTTTCATTAGACAACATGGTGTATTAGGGTAAACTGCTTTGTAGACAGCCAGTGAAAGAAAATCCTTTTAATTCCTAGAAGTGTTGAGTGCTTCTTTTTTTATTTTGATGTCTGCAAGGCATTTCTAGTGATAATGGTAATATCAAGACTTCTCCTTTCAGTGAAATACTTCATGTTAATGTGGAGCTTAACTAGTGACTGCTCCCTGTTTTGCTGCCCCTTTGCAGCAAGGATATATGAAAAAGGCAGTTACTTGGTGTGTAAAACAGACTGAGTAGAGTTTCAGTGTGTTTGTAGTTCGTAGCCTTTCCCATAACAGCCTTGTGTACTCTTTCTTTGCAGTGTACTGCCAGCACAGCTTGTATGTGTATTTATGGACTCCTTTCCTTTGTCCTGACATCACTAGAATTACATACCTTGGGCAATCAGCAGGTAAGCATCCAAGGCCCTTTGCATCTGTTACATAATTTAAAATAACCTGTCATAACTGATGCTAATTGCCTCTTAAATTGTAATCCTGCATTTCAGACTGCAAGCTTTATGTGGCTTAGGTAGACCCAAATGAGTGATTTGCTGGTTTTCCTACTGCATGTACACCATGCAAATCTAATAAATACCTTTACAGACTGGCAGATTAGTAATGAAAGAGCACATCGTGCATTTGAAGTCCTATGGATATGAAACTACTTGTTGATCTGTTATTCCCAAAGCAATGGAAGTAATACAAGCTCCATTTCTGAGTTGGACTAGACATCTTACAGTTCTCTGCAGATATCCTGGACACATTTGTCGTGGCCAGTTCATTCATGATGAGGAGCATGGCTTTAGGTTGTGGTCTGGGGGTGGGTGTGTTGGTGTGTTTTGACTCCAGGAAGTAGTCACATCTTGGTGGGTAAACATGGAAACTTGATTCCAAAGATGTGGCAGAACTTGGTTGGGATGAAATCCTCCTGTGTAAAGTAGCTTTGATTTTTTTTCCATCCTGTCATCCTTTGTAGGATATAATTGATGCTGCTTGTGAAGTTCTGGCAGCTTCCAGCATTCCTCAGCTCTTCTGGAAGACGGTGAGTGTGTTTGCAACTTGTTTGACCTACCTTGTTTATAACTAAGACCTGATAAGTTTCCCTTTTAGGAAAGGAATAGGCTGGTGGTATTTAGTGAGTTGGTTTCTAGGAGGGCCTGAGGAGCAAATGTTCATTTGCATCTATCTTTGATTTACTTTTGCCCTTTCCTGCCTTTTAGGTACGGCCTTGGCTTTACTCTTGAAAAGGATACTGGAGCAAGTTTTAATATAGGTGATAGTTGATAGCAGGGCTGGGGCTGCAAGGATTGAACTAACTGCTGGCCAAAAGCATTGTGCTTATTTTTTGTTGTCACAGAATTAGGGTGATATGTAATGCCTTACAGTCTTACTTCTTGCCTTATACTTGCAGACTGCCTCATGCTTTAGTCTGTGCCAGTGTGATCTCCAGTCACTGGAGTGATACTTTTGTGCATGATTAATGTTAAATGTACAGCTTAAAAAGGAACTGTAGCCCTGTGCTATACTGAGACCCTTTTAGCTTTTCTTTTTAGTAGTAAGACATTTGTTTTCTGTTTCTACCACCAGGAACCTACTGCAGGTCTGGGTATTATCCTGGACAGTGTTTGTGGGATGTTTCCCCATCTTCTCACTCCTCTCCTTCAGCTGCTCCAAGCCCTTGTGTCTGATAAATCTACTGCAAAAAAGGTACAGGATCTCTCTTGGTGTTTGGGAGATGATTTATTTCAAGGCAGGGATGACAGGCTCTGTGATTCTTTCTTTCCATTACATGTGCTTGTCTCAATTGCAGTCTTAGATAACGGACATTAAGCTTTCCACTGTCTAAGAACAGTGGACAGGGCTCCTTCAGAGTTGTGTGCTGTTGCAGGACACTGTTTTCTGGCTTTTAGAAAAGTTTTCAACTTTAATGGTTGAAGATTAAGATGCTGACTAATTTTTAAGTGGTACTTACCTGATTCATTAGATGAGACTTGTCTGAACAGGTGGGCTGTGTAATAATGTTTTGGTAGGGTTGTTGTATTAGAAAGATATTGTACACCTCAAGAAAACTTTCCTGTTCCTGGAAATGACCTGGTTGATAAATTTTTAAGAAGCTCTGGCTCTTCAGCTGTGTTGTTGAAGCTCTCTCTGATGCAGGTGTACAGTTTCCTGGATAAAATGTCCTTCTATATTGAACTGTACAAGCACAAACCTCCAGATGTGATCTCCCATGAGGATGGCACACTGTGGCGAAGACAGGCTCCAAAGCTCCTCTATCCTCTTGGTAAGGAAACTACACTTCGCCTTTTCTTACTGAAATGCTTTGGGGAATTTAGCTCTTTCTTTACCTGGCTTCTAACTCATGGGTAAATTTGTGACTTTATTTCACCTTCTTCAATCTTTAGGACTAGGTCAAACAAATCTACGGATACCTCAGGGAACAGTGGGCCAAGTGATGCTGGATGATCGGGCTTATTTGGTACGGTGGGAATATTCCTACAGCAGCTGGACTCTGTTCACCTGTGAGATTGAGATGCTGCTCCATGTTGTGTCAACAGCAGGTGAGACAGGCTGGGAGTGTAAAAGAATAAGTAATTATAAATTGGTGTCAGTTTGAGGTTAGTAGTAGGACTGAACAGCTCTGAGTACTTTTGAAAGAGCATGGAATACTTTCTCAGAAACCTGATGATGATGATTATTATTATTCTGTAAAATTCACTGCAAAAGGCCAAGAGCATGTAGTGAAATGAGATACATTTTAGATGAGGAAAAAGTTGAGATAGATAAACAGATGTTTTTTGGTATGGGAGATGGATGGTTTTGAATCACGAAGATATGTGGTAAGATAAATGTGTATTGCTCCAGGCTTGATTACTGCTGAAGTATGATTCTGCATTCTAATGTTTGGTTTTCTTTACCCAGATGTGATTCAGCATTGCCAGAGGGTCAAGCCCATAATTGATCTGGTTCATAAAGTCATCAGCACTGATGTATCAATAGCAGATTGTCTTCTGCCAATCACATCACGAATCTACATGCTCCTGCAGAGGTGAGTCACTGACAGCAGAGGTACCTAAAGCAGATAGAGTGACCTGGAGGAATAGCTGATTGCTTATTTTGCCGAGAGCTTTACAAGATGTGTCAGTGCTTGAACTCCCCAAGACTGGTGTTCATCTCTCAAAACTGTTCTGGTTACACATAGTTTAATGTTTTGATGCAGCAGAATGGCCCCTCTTCTACTTCTTTCCTGAAAGGTGTGCAATTTTATCCATTTAAAGGCAGTTTTGATTAGTAACTGTATTTACATGGAAGGGGGATAAAACATAGCATTAGAGCGCTAACTCCCAGGTTTTAAAACAGCTGTACTTGCTAACTCCTCCCAGAGTTAACTGCCTGGGAACTGATGTTCAGCTGTATAATTTTTGTTAGCTGTGACAACCTGCTGTCTTGCCAGCCTTGCTCTGGCAGTAGATTGATCTGACTCAGGTGTGAAGGGGAGGTGGCAAGTCTAGACTGAAAGTGCAGACTAGTGTCTGTATTTGTCTGCTTAAATTTTATATATGTGTACTTCAGTGAGAAGGAAAGAAGCTTTTTTGATTAAAAAACCAGACTAGACCACAGGTGGCAGGGCTTTTCATGCATGCTGTTTCTCTTTTGTAGGCTAACAACTGTAATCTCTCCCCCTGTGGATGTTATTGCTTCTTGTGTCAATTGCTTGACAGTCCTAGCTGCTCGGATGCCAGCCAAGGTGAGGAAAGGACCTGCTGGTGAGAACTGGTACATTTATATGTAAATGAGAAAGAGTATCTGTACCTCTTCTCTTGCAGGTTTGGACTGACCTTCACCACACGGGGTTCTTGCCATTTGTTGCAAATCCACTGTCCAGTATGAATCATGTGATTAGGTATTCATGTTGCCCACCCCATTTTTTTTGCCTGACCTATTCATAACATGCAGTAAGAACTTTTTGCCAGTGTTCAGTCTCTGGACCTGACATCTCTCACTCATGTCAGAATCCTTCTATTCATGTGATGAACCCTCTTGCTTATTTCACAGTGCAGAGGGAATGAATGCTGGGGGCTATGGAAACCTATTGATGAGCATGGAACAGCCCCAAGGCGAATACAGTGTTACCGTCTCCTTCCTGAACCTGGTAACAACTCTCGTCCGGGTGAGTGCTTCTGGAATGCTCTGATATGGCACCAGCTCTGAGCTGTTATGATTGGGAAGTGAAATACAGCCCTGTCTGAGATCAGTCTCTATGCAGCAGGGCTCTCTCAGTCATCTTTGCTTGACACTCCCTTCTGCACTGCTGTTTGTGCTTTCTCTGATCTGATTCTTAGAAAAAACCATTTTGAGTCATCTCGAATGACTAGAAAAGATTAGAAATTGCTTGTAAATCTATGTCCCCATGTTCTGTGGTTTTCTCACGCTTCAAAGACAATAAGGAATATCTTCCTCCAGAAGTTTTCTTGTCCCCCTCCTGGTTAAATAACGTTTCTGTTTCTCCCAGGGACAACTTGGTAGCACCCAGAGCCAAGGCCTGGTGCCCTGCATCGTGTTTGTTCTGAAGGAAATGTTACCGAATTACCACAAATGGAGATACAACTCTCATGGAGTGAGAGAGAAAATCGGTAGGAATGTTAAAAGGGGGAGTAGGAGGAGAAGGGAATAAAAGGGATCACCTGCCTTTTTTTTCCTAGCAGCCATTTGGGATTTGCATTGTACATCTCCTGATATTGTTAGATGCTGTGATTTGTTTGAAAATATTAGGAACGAGGCAAAAGTTTTCAAAAACTGAATAGTCCATTTCATCTCTCTTTTAGGGTGCCTAATTCTGCAGCTGATCCATGCTATACTGAACTTATGCCCTGAAATGGATCCTCGCAGCAGGTAAGACAGGTGAGAGGTCTCAGACCTGCAGTAGCATGGTTTACATGCAGGAATCACTGTCAGTTTGTTTCAGTTTTTGAATTCAAACGACTAGGAGGGAGCTGGCGTAGCTGTGTAGTGCTGGTTTCAGCTCTTTGCTGCATTAGTGAGTACAGGAAAGGTAGAAAAGATTAGGGACAGAGCAAATCACATCACTTCTGGTAAAAAAAATAAAAAGAGTACATAGATTTCCTGGGACAGACTGCCATCCACTTTCCTATTTGGTGTACTCTGGTGAAAGTAGAAGGGAGAGTAAAGGAAGGGTTAGTGGGGATGTAGAAATGAAGAGGTTACTTTGTGGTAGTTTTCTAAGTGCGGTGTGGCAAAATGCCACAAGTGCTCCTGGTGACAGTGTCCTGTGTTTGTGTCACAGCAATGCCCCCAGCCTGCAGTCCTTGTGCATCTTCAGCCTGGCCAACACCGAGGCAGGGCAAGCTGTCATTAACATCATGGGAATTGGGGTGGACACCATTGACATGGTAATGGCCTCCCAGTCCAGCAGGTGAGTGGGGTGTAGCTGTTTGGGCAGCTTCTGTGTGCTGCCTCTGAGTGAAAATGTCTTGTAACCCCTATGGAATTTCGCCTTTAAATGTTGTGCAAATAATAAATGTTGGTTGTGGACACAGTTCCTTACTTTGGTTTCTCTTTGGAAACAGTGATGAGTCCCAAGGCCAAGGCCAGCTGCTGATCCAGACAGTTAAGCTGGCGTTCTCTGTTACCAACAATGTCATCCGGCTGAAGCCCCCGTCCAGCGTGGTGTCTCCCCTAGAGCAGGCGCTCACTCAGCACGGTGGGTACTGCTCCCTGGGGCAGCCTGGGAGCTGTGCTTCTGGGTGATCAGCAAATGGCAGTGTGTGTCTCATCACAAAGACTCGTTAAGGTTTCCAGGTTACAAAAAGTGGTTGCTACTGATGGGAGCAGGCCTCTTCTCCCTCCTCTAAGGCATTCTTCCTCTCTGGGACAGCTTTTAAAGGATTAATCAAACATGTCTTATTGTTTGTTGCTTTGTAATGAGATCAGTGTAATTACAGAATATACTAAATCAACTGCTGTTAGTGCCTCTGGCTAGACCCATACCATGTTCTTCTGAGAGACCAACTTAGTTCTCATATTCTGCTGTGGAAATCATTATTTGGTAAATAGTTACATCTTGTTGCTGTTTCTTCTCTTTGATTTTATTTGTGTTCTCTCCAGGTGCTCATGGAAACAACCTTATTGCTGTCTTGGCCAAATACATCTACCACAAACATGACCCTGCACTTCCACGCCTGGCAATCCAGCTGCTGAAACGACTGGCTACAGTAAGATAAGACACACCAGTGCTCCTTTGCTTCTCCCCGTGTGACTGATTCCACCACTGAAATTTTTTCAAGATAATTTCCTCAGGCTTTTTTGTATCAGGGAGCTTAGTGCAAGTCAGTTGAAGCAGGGTGGACTGACAGCTCTAAGTTAGGGCACATGAAAAATCATCTAAAGGGCCCTTTAGTTTTTTAATGTGATCTTCTGCTGTTTCAGAAGTCACTCAGCACTCACTGAGAGGCATCCCATGAGTGGAGTTTTTTCTGCAAGGTATTTGTACCTCCAGTTCTCTTCCCAATTTTTCAGCAACTTTCTCAAGTCACAGTCTGAAATACAATTCCTAGACCTTCCTATCTGGAACTTTAACATCTTACAGAGAAGAGGATCCTATTTAAGTTTTTATTGGGACCCTTCAACTTTTAGACTTCTGGACTTAGTAAAAGTAGACTTTAGACTTACAAAGCCTTTTGTACTTACTCTCTTTGTCTGCTAAACATCTGAGTATTTGTAGTTTTCTTAAAGCATAGAAATCCAGATCTGGGCTTATTTATCTCAAGAAATGTAATTCCGAAACTGTTTTTTTCTTTGTCCTTTATATTTCTTTTGTAACCTGAGAGAAATAGGTGAGGATGGAGCAGAATTGCTGAAAAGGAAAATTTGGATCACTTGTCACATTTCTTCCTGCTTAATGACAACTTACTTTGATATGTTCGTAGATTCAGTATTAAATATTTTTGAGTTTCAATACAATACCTTTTACGTAGAATTAAGCATTCTCTACAGCATGTTTATTTTTCCCTCTGGTATTTGTCTCCATGGGCAGGTTGCTCCCATGTCCGTGTACGCCTGCCTGGGCAGTGATGCTGCTGCCATCCGCGACGCCTTCCTCACCCACCTGCAGAGCAAGATCGAGGACATGCGCATCAAGGTCATGATCCTGGAGTTCCTCACAGTTGCAGTGGAGACACAGCCTGGGCTCATTGAACTGTTCCTGAACTTGGAAGTGAAGGATGGCAGTGATGGGTCAAAGGTACAATAGCAGATACTTGCCCGAGGAATCACTAGCCTTTTTTTTGCATATTACAGCACTGGATGCTAAAATCTGATAATTCTTACTTGTAACCTGATGTGCTTCATGTAAAGATAAATGCAGGTTGTGCTTGTATTTAATGGATGTGGTGCTATCCCAGTTTCACTTTTCCCTGTAACCAAAGAGAAACTTTCCCCGATATTTCAAGGCAGACACTGAGTTAGCAAAAGAACATCTACTGAAACCGAGGGTGCCTGTGACCTGCTCTCTTCTCTCTGTGTGCTGTTCTCTAAGCGACCTTAAAACACTCCTTCGTGACATTCTGGCAGTGAGAAAGCTAAAGATTTGGGTACAATGGACAATATAATTCTCCAGCATTATAACCTCTTGTAACCTCTTGTCTCCTTTTGCTTTAGGAATTCAGCTTGGGGGAGTGGAGTTGCCTCCAAGTGGTGTTAGAGCTGATTGACTCCAAACAGCAGGAGAGGTACTGGTGCCCTCCCCTCCTGCACCGCGCTGCCATCGCCTTCCTACACGCGCTGTGGCAGGACCGTCGTGACAGCGCCATGCTCGTGCTGAGGACAAAGTGAGTTGGTGTTCCTCGACAAGGCATTTTCCTTCCTCTTTTCCGAAACAGTCTTTCTGTGGTTTGTCAGACTTTTCAGGGACATTTCCATCTTAGTCAGTGTGTGCCCTGGTGAGGGTATGCAGTGTGTGGGCTTTGAGTGTGAAAGATGAGAAGTCCCAGGTCTCAGAAGCAAATATATTTCTGTTTCTTTTATACAAAGTTAAATAAACTTGTATTTACCGAAGCGTATTTTCTACAAAGTTTGTAACACTCAAAATGCTGCTAGGCGTGTGGCATGAGGGAGATAACTGATACTACTTTTGTTTATATCTTTTAGGCCAAAGTTTTGGGAAAATTTAACTAATCCCCTCTTTGGGACCCTTCCTCCACCTTCTGAATCATCAGAGGTGAGTTACATCCAAACAAAATGAATGGATTTATGTATTTCTCAGAAAGGGTTTCTAAGTGATGTGTGTGGCTGTTCCCTCTGCTTGCAGCTTCCTAAAAGGAGCTGTGACCAAGTGGGTTAAACACAGGCAGGAGATGAAGTGGATGCTGTCTGGCTTTTCAGAGACTGGGCAGCCATGAACTGTCTTTTGAAATTCTCTGCTATTTATTGACATATGAAACAAAAATAGCTATGTGGCAGCTGTGGTAACACTCACTGTGGAAGGTGTGCTGTCTGAAGTGTATCCATATTGTGGGCTCAGGCTGACTGGTGTTATGGAGGAATTGATTAGGTTCTTGTTCTTCCTTTCTGTGCGAGTTTTTCTCTTCATTCTGAAAGCCCTGTGCTCTCGCTGAAGAGTTTGAACTCTCAGTACAGTATTCTGTCCTTATTGTCACCAGTCTGTGGACAAAATGGCATAACTGTTCCTGCTGTGGGAGAAAGAAGTCTCCTGCAGAACTGGAGTATCAGCCATCCCAAGTGGATGGGTAGGGATAAATCAGAATTTCACTTACCCTCTAGAGCTCAGATTTTTTTTTTTTTTGATTGCTTGGGGTTTTTTTGTCTTCATAGCTCAGTGTCTTGGATACCTGTGCCTTAATAATGAAAATCATCTGCTTGGAGATCTACTATGTTGTCAAGTGAGTCTTTGGTAGTCTCTCCTTCATCCCTGGATTTTTTAATTATCACAACTGTTTGTGTTAACTCTTGATACACCATGTGGGCTTTGATGGGCAAAGCACATGTAATTCTGGGAAAATCTGGGAGTGATTCATGAACACATTACAAACATTCATTTGAGATTCTTGCAATCTCCAATTGCAGAAAGATAGTACAATCCTTCTGCAGCCTTTAGGTGAGAATGTATCAGTATTTTCCTTGTATCCTGGAATAAGAATATACAGTATTTATTAAAACTAATTGTCAACTAAGCCAAGTAAACCACTAGTGATTGAATCACATTTAGTATTTTTCTCCCACTTGATTTGTTTTCCTGAACGTAACAGCTGTTTCATATGTTGAAAAGTCAGGATTAACTAAAATCTCTGTTTAAAAAAAAATTCATAGATTTTCTTCAGGGATCATATTTTTCCTTGATATTTGATACAAAAAGTGGGATTCCCTGCACAGGTCTTATATGTGGAATAACCTTCACTTGCAAGCTGTGTCCTTGGCTTTCCTCCCTGAATCTCAGAAGAAGTATATTTTCTGACCCAAGAATAAATGAAGATAACTTCTCCTCTTGATTTGGTCAGGGGCTCACTGGATCAGTCCCTGAAAGACACTCTGAAGAATTTGTCCACCAAAAAGCGCTTTGCCTACTGGTCAGAGTATGTGAAGTCCCTGGCCCAGCACGTGGCAGAGACAGAGGGCACCAGCTGTGCCTCCGTCACCGAGTATCAAATGCTCATCTCGGCCTGGCGGATGCTGCTCATCATCTCCACAAGCCATGTAAGGGCTGCCTCTTATTTTTCATGAGAGTTTGAAATGAACATTTTGAATAATACAATGTCAACAGCTTCCTAGGGCCAGCTAAGCAGAATTCACCAGTTTTTTTCTTTCAGTTTTGTTGTGTGTGAACACAGCACAGGTTGGCACAAGCATGGTGCAAGAGGTTAGAGTGGGTGGTGTTTTGCTGTTTGATCAAAATGAGCATATTGTCCTCTCAGCAGAGGAGGGAGGTAGTAAATAATTTTTAGAGGGATTCTAAGTAATTCTGTAATCTTGACAAGCTTTTCCTGTGTCAGGTGAGGCAGGGATGCACCATTAGGGAATTAGTCATTGCCAGCTTCTTGTCAATGGTTAATGTAGGACTAAAATGATTTCTGTAAAACTCAGCAACTATAAAATCTGATGGATTCTTAAAGTAACAAATTAAAACAGTAAACTGATTTTAGGCTTCTTAGAAGATGGATCTTTTGTTGTGCTGATTGATCTTTATCTTTGTGGATTTAGGCGGATATCATGCATCTGACTGATTCTGCAGTTCATCAGCAGTTGTTTCTGGATGTGCTAAATGGCACCAAGGTTTTGGTAGGTGTTGCTTCCTGTCAGTTCTTTCATTTCCTAGTTGCTTATCTTCTTTGCACTGTGAGGGGTTCTATTTCTGTAGATACTTGTAATCATAGGGTTTTTTAGATCCTGTGAAATTGGGCTGAAACAAAGTCTCTCTCCCTGAACTGATGAGCTGCTTAAATCTTTATTTTGTATGTGTCATTCTTGTCATCACTGAGTGACCCTGCCAGGGTCCTGGTTCTGGTCCCCTCAGTTCTGCTGAAGAACAAACCTGGTCATTTGGTGGTGGTGCTTGGGCTGAGCATTTCTGAAGTGTTTTTACATGTGTCTGTTCCAGCTTTAACTCTTGCAGTATTTCTCCTTAGCTCCAAGTTCCCATGTCAGTGTCCTGTCTGCAGCTGGGGTCTATGCTGTGTACCCTTCTTCTGATCCTGCTCAAGCAGTGGAAAAGGTAGGTATTTTGTTTGGATGATTATTAGTCACTGCTAGAAATAAAAACTTGGGAGATCACGTTTAAATAAAAATTTGGGAGAGTATGTTGAAGTGTTTTGCTCTAGAGAGAATCCCTTAGTGATCTAGGGAGAGAATTGAAGCCTTATCATTGAATTCTCTTTCAGGATGTCAAATGTCTCTTGGTTGTTGCTGAAATTCTAAGAAGTCTCTAGTAGCAATACAGTTTATTTGGTTTCCTACTTGCTGGTGAAAAGTACCAAAAGAGCTTTTGTGATAGTTGGTCCTGCTTTCTCACTTTCATTCTCACAATAAAGGGAAAAAAGGCATTCTCTCATTCTGTGGAATGTCTTTAGTGAGATCCAGGTGGTGACTTAAACTTTACTTTGAAGAACTGCTTTTATTTTTTGGGGTCATATAACTTACGATCCACACAGCTCATTCAAGACAATATATTTATTGAGGGATCTTGTCTAATCTGAAGAGCTCTCCCTTTTTGTTGTCAGCGAGTTGGGTTCTGTGGATAAAATCATAAACTCCTTGACGCAGATTCTGGAGGGAGTACTACAGGCAGATCAGCAGATGATGGAGAAAACCAAAGCCAAAGTGTTCTCAGCTCTTATCACTGTTCTGCAAATGAAGGAGATGAAAGGTGAGGTGGTGCATGTGCAGGTGTCGAGGTGCCAGGTCTGAACACACCTTACACCCAACATTTGGAAGATAAACACCTGTGTTGCTGGTAGTAGTGCAGGGTGCTGAATGTAGTCACCAGCTGTGGGCCTTCTCTCCTTTTTTCTTCCTTTCTTTAGCTAGTTTTGGAAAGAGGTGAGGTTTATCATTCATTCACTCTATGTGCATGTCCTCCCTTCTCTTGTCTTTTCCTGACAGTAACCTCTGCTTGATCAGTTTGGTTCCCATGTGTTTTTGGAAACATTTCAGTGTGTGTGGGAGGGACACCTAGGTCAGGCTCTCTCAGAGTGACTGTAGAGCTTGGATTCTGACATGGATTTCTAGTTAGAGATAACAGAAGACCCAAACACAAGAAAGGGTACATTTTGTTACAAACCACAGAAACCAGTCTGGTCATTACTCCTGTCCCTTGCGGGGCATCTGGCATTGCAGTAGCACTTGAAGACCCTCAGTGGAATCTGGGCAGTATTTCTCCGTACAACACATACAAAGGCAACTGGGATTAAAAGTGTGTCAGGTTACTTGTCTGTGTTCCTTGTCCCACTGCTTTGGCTCTGCAAGCCTGTATGTTTTGAAAAATAGAAAGTAGAGGGTTGGTTTGGTTTTAATTGTTTTCTTTACTGTTGAATTTGAGTTTCTAGTCATGCTGGTAAAAGGTGGTGCAATTTATTATAATGATTTTGATTAGAATGTAGTATTTATATAGACTCACAGACCATAGACTGCACCCAATCTGCATGGACTGGTACCAGCAGTCTGGAGCAATGGGTGGGAATTGCTGTGGTGGAATAATCTCTCCATAGTAGTGCTTGATTTGTGCTTTGACCTGTCATGAGTTTGTATGACTTCTTGGTAAAAATACATGTTTTTGTTACCCAGATGAATATAATCCCTTATTATATCCTCTTAGACTTAAACATCTAACTTAGTCACAGTTCTTCGCATTGTTTTGTAGCTTTTGAAATGAGAACAGAATAAACGCTACTTCCAAGAAATGTGGCTCAGTGATGTTACCAGTTAAACTGGATACCTGAATACAAGGACTGTGTGTTAACTGGTGTCTGTTGTGCATGTCACAGTGAATGACATCCCCCAGTACCCCCAGCTGGTGCTGAGTGTGTGTGAGACTCTCCAGGATGAGGTCATTGCGCTTTTGGACCAGACTCGGCACAGCCTGACCTTGGGAGATGCTGCAGATGACAAGGACAGTATGGAGACTGATGATGCCTCCCGAGTTAAGCACAAAGACCAGCGAGATGGGGTAAAGAACCTGTTCCTCTGCTCTGCAGCCTTGTCTCTTCTGTCTAGACAAAAGCTTCATGATACTTGGAACAACTTTCACTTGTAGCCTGCTGCCTTCAAAGGACGTTTCAGCAGTTTCTATTTCAGAATTACTCAATGTTTTTTTGGCTCACATCAGTCTAGGAAATTGGCTGTTGCTTCCTCTCCGTCAGAAGTGTCCTAAAAACCATTGTCATGAGTGCTGATACGGCCAGGAGGTATACAGAGTACAATGTGAGGGATACCAGGAGCCTTCATGCATGATTCTGAGAATGATTGATTGAACTTCAGGTTGTGTTAGTAAATGCTTTTGAGATTTTTCTTGGTACAACCCTGTACCTACCTACCTTTCCTTGTCACTGCAGGTGTGTGTTCTGGGTCTGCACCTGGCTAAAGAGCTCTGTGAAGTGGATGAAGATGGAGACTACTGGCTGCAGATTACTAGGAAAGTCCCTGTGCTTCCTACCATCTTTGCTGCACTGGAGATCAGCCTGAGAGTTAAACAAAACCTTCACTTCACAGAGGCCTCATTACATTTGCTGCTGACCTTAGCAAGGACTCAGCAGGTGAGAGATACAGAGAAGTGAGAGCACATAGCTGTACACTTTAAATAAGAAAAGTCTGTCTCTTTTTTTATCTCATTATCCTGTCTGTGATGCAGCTGAACGATGAGCTGTAGATAAAGGGGTATTTTTTTGGAGGCTGGCAAGCAGCAGGTCCTGTATGTACACCTGCTTAGTGTGTCTTGTTCTCCATAGTGGGATGTCTGGGAAAAGCTGAGCCAGCCAGGCAGACCTGTCATTTAGAGCAGACACTTTCACTGAATGGATTCTGCAATGCAAATACTCCCTTGTTAAACCAGCATTGAGTGTTGGAACCTGGTTCTTCATTAGTTTTAATATAGTGTTATTTATCTATTACAAATTCAAGTTGTATGGGGCTTTAGGTGAAAACAAGGTCCCTTTGCAAAGAGTATGTACATACCAGAGCAGGTGATAAATGGAATTCTGAGTACAGTTATGCAGGTTAGATTTTGCTTTTCTTTATGGTGAACTTTTAACGACATTGTGTGTAGATGAAAGTTCCATAAAAGGACAGTGCAAAGGACAGAAATACCTACTGCAACACAAGTCTCTTCAGTCTCTGAGAGTAGAGGCACAGATTACAACAGTAGTCTGTTCTTTTAGGGAGCAGCAGCAATGGCTGGAGCTGGTGTCACCCAGAGTGTCTGCCTGCCCCTCCTGAGCGTGTACCAACTCAGCACAAACGGAGCCATTCAGGTGGGTGCTGCTTCTTCCTTCCAACTGGGAATGCACCTGGAGAGCTTCCCATGCCCTCGCAGGCTGTGGCTGGAGCAGTGCCCTCCCAGGGTGGGAGGACAGCAGCCACCCCTAGAGACTGGAGACTGCCAGATTGGTGTGGAGGGAATAAAAGTCGCTTATTTTTATATGTGATTTGTTCAGACATCTGCTTCATCCCGGAAGTCCCTGGATGCCCCCTCCTGGCCTGGGGTGTATCGCCTCTCCATGTCCCTGATGGAACGTCTTCTCAAAACACTGAGATACAACTTCCTAACAGAAGCACTGGACTTTGTGGGCGTCCATCAAGAGAGGATCCTTCAGGTGTGCCACAAACTGCCTCTGTGCTTCACTTGGCTCATCTGTTCCAACAGCAGTGGAAATGAGTCAGAAAGAGCAGAAGCATTGAAAAGTCACTCCTGCCTCGGGAAGGGTTACAGTGGAAATAACTGTGAGAGGAGGATGGGATGTTATCCCATCTGTCCCTTATCTGTCATGGCCCTGATTTACTTCTCTCTCCTTCCCAGTGCCTGAATGCAGTGCGGACCGTGCAGAGCTTGGCCTGTCTGGAAGAGGCTGATCATACTGTTGGCTTCATTCTTCAGCTCTCAAATTTCACAAAGGAGTGGCATTTCCACCTGCCGCAACTTATGAGGGACATGCAGGTAGGAATAAGGATATTGCTGTGGATAATACATTGCCTTGGAGTGCAGGGATTTGGATGTCTTCAGAGAAAATGGCACTATGTCACTTTTTTATTACCACTCTTTTAATGGGAATTACAGCTGAGGTTATTTATCTGCCCATTCTGTCAGTACCTTGTCTCAAGTGAGGAAATAAAACCGTTGGGAGAGAGAGAGGTGGTTGCTTGGAAAAGTAACTTGGGGAATTCAGTGGCTTACTTCCGTTCTTAGTGCCAGGTGATTTCAAGAAAATACTGGGAAATTAAGAGACTGTGTGGATCCTTTATGATCACAGTGCTGTGTTTGGATTTTCTAGCTTCTAGCAGTGATAGTGAATAGACAGGGTTTGAGCTTTCATGAGATTTTTCTCCGACTTTATTTCTTTCAGGTGAATCTGTGTTACCTGTGCCAGGCCTGTACCTCCCTCCTGCACAGCCGCAAAATGCTCCAGCACTACCTGCAGGTGAGGGTCCTCACCAAACTTTTAAGCTGTGTTGCATGCCCATGCTCCCTGTTAGAAGGGAGCATTATTCCGTATCAAGGGTCTTGGATATTGAATGGATTATTGATAATCCTCGTGGTGATTATTAACACCCATCAACAGTTAGGATTTGCATTTCTTCACAGCAAAAAAAAACCCAAAAACGTGCAAAGAGTAGTCTGGACTCTGAAAACCTCTGGACTGTGTAAAGCCAGTCCTAGATAACCAGCAGCTTGTGCTGAATGGTGCTGTTGTCATAAGGAGGCTGCGTTGCTGTAGGACTCTGGAGTGCCATTAATTAAGCCACTGTTGACCTGGTGTCCTTGATTTGATTTAATTTGTTAAAGGCAGATAGTTCTTGTTCTTGGGACGTATTTAGATGCATGAGGTGGAGATGATGCGTTGCTGCTGCAGTGTTCCTTCTGCATGGCTCAGGCTTGGTGTGTTGATCATTCTTTTTCTGGAGTGTGGAATCTAAACAGCCTCTGCAGCTGCCTCCCTGCAATGCAGTGTCTCCCCAGCCCACACCAACTGTAGATTCTCAGCAGGTGACAGACTTTGGGTGCCTCGTTTCCTCAATATCTTTGTTCACAGTGTATTTTTTTTCTCAAAACACTTGTCTTAGTGCAAAATAATCATATCTGTATTCAAGACTTCCTGTTTTCTTTCTTCACAGACAAAAAATGGTGATTCCCTTCCATCCAGTGTGACTCCCCGAGTGCAGCGTAACCCACAGGCCTCCTCCAAACACCCCAGCCCCGAGTCAGAGGCAGCAGAGCAGAAGGCCCTGCTCACAGTGCAGTACAGTCTCCTCAAAATCCTCAGCAAGTCTCTCGCTGCCCTGCGCCATTTCACCCCTGATGTCTGCCAGATCCTCCTTGACCAGGTGGGGAGAGAGGAGAGGTGCTGCTCTCCAAAGGGGAGAGTTTCCAGCATTTCCAGGGATGTTCTGGGTCTGTGTGTCCTGCTTGATACAGTGACCCCACTGTATACCTGTCTGCTATTCTGCACAGAGCAGGAAGGCAGGAGACAAGGAATTTACCTTGGGAATCAGGCACTGCACAGTGTGAAGGAAAGACTTGGCTGAGCTTTTGTGTGATCTACACAAGGCTGTTTGTGTGTGACCTTGCTGGAGCAGACAATAACCCAGTTGGTTTGTACCTTTGAAGCCATGATGATTTTTTGCTTTTTCATATACCCCTCTCATATACCCTTCCACATACCCTTTTACACAGCTTTGCATGTACCCTTAGTGCTTTCAGCCCACATACTTGTAATTCCCTAAGTCTGATAACTAGCTTAGACCCAAAGTTCCGTTAAGCCAGGAAACTAAGCATCTTGAAAACCTCGAAGTTGGGTCAGAAAGCCCCAGCACCAAGGTCCTCTCCAGAACACATTCTGTAAACCAAGATAGGCCCATTCAGGGGGAACATTCCTCAGGACGGGGGCTTCTCTTGAGCCTCTCATTGGGGAATCTTTGATAGATATGCTAATGTGCAAGGTCTATAACTGTATATGCGAATTATCGTGGGTGTGCATCTTGGGGGGTGCATCTTGGGGGGGGGTGCATCTTTCGGGTGTGCACTTCCAGTGTGCATTCGGGGGTACTTTCTACCTGGGTGTGGTGCACCAGAGGATCCTTGAATAAATACCGAGGTAAAACCCTTTTTCCCTCTAACTGTGTTTGGCTTTTAATTCTAAGCCCAGGATAAGGCATCACCTTCAGTACGCCATTCTTCAGGAAAAATCCTCTTGTCATCCACCCGTGGTGGTGTGACCCAATGCCTGGTCTCCAGGTTCAGAAAAGGAAGGTTTAATCCTTGATTCTGGCAGTGTCCTGCTGCTAACTGTTGGATAGGACACGTCCTTCTGTGCCTCTGGGAGCAGCCAGTACCTTGGTGTGCCAGTGATGGCAGCTGTGTGAGGAGAGCCATGGAGTCTGGTTGTGCAGTGCTGTACAGGACACTTTACTGCTCTAGCTGTACACCTGAGATGTGGGAAATTATCACAGTGCTTCTATTTCTCCATATGAAAAGCGTGATAAGGGACTGGGTATTCCTGTTCCTATGGCAACACCATACTCATGGCCTCCGGGGTCTCACTCCTCTTTCTGTTCCTCCATAGTCGCTGGACCTTGCTGAATACAACGTGCTCTTTGTCTTGAGTTTCACCACACCAGCCTTTGATTCGGACGTTGCACCTTCCTTTGGGACCCTCCTTGCCACAGTGAATGTGGCCCTGAACATGCTGGGAGAGGTACTGGCCCTTTCTGTGTCTTGGGAGCACGGCAGTTGCAGTGATCCCAGAGCTCATTCAACTGATACTTCGAGGAGCATGAGTAGTTCTTTTCTATGTCCTGTCTCTAATGCCTGTCTTTTTTTTCCCTCTAAGATGGATAAGAAGAAGGAACCTTTCCCTCAGGCTGCAGGGCTGAATATGCAAGAGGGAACTAAAACCCTCAAGTAAGTTTCTAGTTACTTGATGTAGTTCCAGCCAATCAGCAGAAGTCAGAGCTCCTCAGATCAGAACTAAAGTGTAGAGGCATTTGTGTGTCTTTGTACATCCCATCTGTGTAAAGTCCTTCAATAACTATTTGACCTGGAAACCAGAGTATGCTGACCTTTTTGGCTCCTGCTGATTTGTGTTTCTTTGCTAGGTCTCTGCTCATGTTTACAATGGAGAACTGTTTCTACCTGCTCATCTCCCAGGCTGTTCGGTACCTGCGGGACCCAGCTGTGCACCCCCGGGATAAGCAGCGGATGAAGCAGGAGCTCAGCTCAGAGCTGGTGAGCACCTTGTGCTGTCCTCTCTCACGGTTCAATGTGTCTTGTCTGTGGCTGCCCATTTCCCAGCATGACTGAACAGCCTTGGGCTGCTCATACTTGCACATTCCTGTGCCACACCACCCGGTTTGGGGCGGGAGAGGGTGTGTGGTGAAACGAAGTTGACTTGTTACACACTCTAATTTCAGAGTACGCTGCTCTCCAGCCTGTCCCGTTACTTCCGCCGGGGTGGTCCCTCTTCACCTGCTGGCGGGGTCCTTCCCTCTCCTCAAGGAAAGTCTGCCTCCAAGCTGAGTCCAGAGGGGCAGGAGCCCTTGTTTCAGCTGGTGCAGGCCTTTGTCCGGCATGTGCAGAGATAGATCCTGTCCTGGCCCTGCCTCCCTTGTCAGGACTTGCAGCGGAACAATTCATGTCCACCACAGAAGGCATCACCTTTGGCAGATCTGTAATGAGGACTGGGAAGGGAGGGAGGCCAAGTGTGGGCAGTGGTGTCACCTGAGCAGCGAGATCCCATGGAACTCTTGCCACCCAGGAGCAGAGCGAATGTAAGGAGAGCCCAGCTGGCTCTCTGGTGACCAGCCCACGTGCACAGTCTGCTCGCTCTGTCTGCCAGAGCATCCTGGCTGCGTACAAGCACTGAACAGTCAAAACCTTTATTTTTATAGCTTGTACCTCAGCTGGGGAAGCTGTGGCTGGATGGAGAGAGGAGACACTTTCTGCTGGGCATTTACTCTGCTCCTAACAGAAGGTGCAATCTGTGTCTCCCATGTGGAGTCCAGCTAAGGCACACCCAAGGGATCAGCCAGCAATTCAGAGACCATCTTTCTACTGCTATTTTTGTACTGAATGGTTCAAGGCATGATGGTGTATGTGTGCTCACGCCTTCCCTTCACCCTGCAGTCTGTGTGTTGTGTGTGTTTCTGAAGAGCAAGGCCTCACTTAAGGTTTTTACATCAAAATTCCATTGCTCCAGTCTTGCAGTTTTTTGTAACTGTGCCCTATTTATACTGATATTAAAACCTTTATAGACAGCAGCTGTGTTCATGGATTTGTGTTGGACACAGCAGCACCAACTCTGCAGTGTCTGGGTGGTGGTTCTGCTGAGCTGAAGTCCCAGCTAATGCTGTGACTTCTGAGTGACAATCCAGAGACTGTCTGAAATGACTGTAATTAAAGGCTGATTCTCTGGGTTTCCCACACCCACTCCCTTTCTCTTACTCTCCTGTCGGGGAACTCGTAGGAGGTTTGAAACGAGCAGCACTATAAAATACTCCTCAGGGATGATTCCCCTGCACATGGTGGTGAGGGCCCTGCACAGGAATCACTGTCTGCAGTGAAGGTACATCATGTGGTGTAGCTCTAGATCAACACACTCTTTAAAGTTCTGAGGCTTAGTGTGTAGTAAGGACAGTAAGAGAAAGTCAGTGATTATTGCTTAAAATACAGCCGGAAATCTAGGCAGACTTATCTAAAGTAAGAAATCAAATTTCAGTGTAGCTGTTTTACCTGTATTAACCTACCAGTTCTTTCCTAAAGAGACACTTGATTGCCTTACCAGCCAGAACCTTTTTAATTTCAATGGTTTTAAGAGAATAGAGCTAGAAAATGAGATTATCTTGCTTTGAGGTTGTTTGGGCTTTTTTACCTTGCAAGCTTAAGTGCTGGCAATATCCTGGTACGTTTGTTTGATCTAGTGTCATGTGCCCTGAGGGCTTTGGAGAGATTTGAACTGGCTGGAGTAAAGTCTTAAAGTAGAAGGGAGAGGAGCTTGTGAGGTGGTGTGACAGTCCTAAACCCAGTGGTGTTTCGATGGGGCAGCCTGTCACCAGAAACACTTTGTGCTATGGGGGAACTGGGTGTGACCATGGAGAGTTGAAGGTGAACAACGTGCAGAGACAGCAAATGGATGAGGGCCGCCATGGGGAGAGGAATCTGGAATCTGGTCCATCTAAGCAAGTTCAGTTACAGCAGAGGCTGTTACTTGACAGCTCTGGTCGGGATCTTTCCTTTTTGTTACGGCTTTGGAAGTTACAGTGTGCTCATCATTGTATTGGTGTTCAACGAGAATGGATTCTTCTAGATATTTATTCAGGCACCAGCATGAGTTGGCAGGAGCCCTTGGTGCCAGACAGCAAAAGCAGTGGATGCTCTTGGTTACGTGTATTTTAGAGCTACAGCAGCACTTCAGTCCTGAGTTGTACCTGTCCCTGTCCCTCAGGCACAGAGGGGATCCAGCCAAGGGGGGCTCCCCTGACATCTGCAAAGAAGAGTCAGGAGTTGCATTAGATTTTCCATGTGCTTTTTTTTCTACCGCAGAGGGAACAGAGTACTGGTGCCAGGAAGAGAATTCCTTCTGGCTGCTCTGAGGGAAGAGACCATTTTCTGGTTCATTAAGCTGCTGCTGTTTTTCCTAAAACTGTTTTTCCTCTTTAATGTACCAAGGAGAGGAATAGCAGGGGAACAGGGATGTCACTGGCCTGAGGGAAAATATACATTTCTAAGGGAAATAGGTAGGAGTAGATCTCTAATAGATCAGGACTATGGGAGTGGTAATCCTGGCAATTTTAAAACTAACTAGAACAGGAACATCATTTGATTTCCCTGTTCTCTTTAACTAGAACAGCCAAGCATTATTGCTGCACTACAGAGCATTTCAACAGCTACTTTTCCCAGGAGTTCCTTCCAAGCTGGGTGTTACGGACAAGACTTTAGGATTTTAGATTAGCAGCAGATCTAGTTTCCATAACAACGAAAAAAGTCTGTTAGATCTAGAATAGCACTTGGGTCTCTCAGCAGCTGAAGTCATCCTGCTGCTCTATTTTTGCTTCAGGTGCAGGAGGAGCTGTTGTTTCTCAGAGCCCCTGAAGCTGTAGTACAACTGAGATGTGTCACCTGGGAAAGGAACCACAAGGCTCTGACAGTGTGTGTTGGGAGTGTCAGGTGGGACGGGAAGGATGAGCAGCTTTGTTTTGCTTTTAACCCCAGCTTCCAAGCCCGGGGTAGCAGGAGGGCACTGCTTTTCACCTGAGCTGCTCCCTTTGTCTCCCTTCTTGTCCCCACAGCCCTGTGGCTGGGGAGCAAGGACAGCCCTGAGCCCACAGAGGATGCTGAGGCAAGAGGTCAGGCAGTTTGTTTATTGGCAAATAAGTGCTGAAACCCATGAGCCCCACAAACACAGGTGCTCAGTGCCCTGTTACATTAGAATGGTCACGATACCTTTGGGGAAAGTGCAAAAGATAATAAACAAGCAAAGTTAGTTCTGACATACCCAGGGGAAGGTTGTGAACAGAGAGCTTGGTGCAGGTGAGTTTCTCTTCCGTCCAGCATGGGTGGAAAACTTGTGATACATCAAGTGGAAGTCCTTTGGGTGAGCTCTAGCTAAGAGTTCATTCCAGAGTGAGCAGGCACACACACACCTGAGCTAAACCACCCCATCCCTCCAGGACAGCCTGGGTCGTGGTGCGTGTATGGCCAAGAACAGCTCCGTGTTGGGAGTCACAGCAGGTGGGACTGTCCCTTTCTGCACTAGGATGCACCAAGTCTGTTCACTGCTGACATGGGAGGGGAAATGTTCATTAAATCAGTGATTCAGGGTGGAAATAAAGTCAGGCTAAAACATGCCTGGACAGACACAACGAAAGAAAAGCCTGGACAATAACACAAGGAGCAAAGCTTGTAAAAAGGCTTGTAAACTTTGCAGTCCAAGAGCAATTTCCCAGAGGAAATGTAAGCGAGATGCATGGTCCCTTGCACGGAGGTTTGGGGTTAGGCCCTACAGTAGCAGGTTGGTCTCCACAAAGAAATCTTCCAGCTTCAGGGGACAGGGGTAGGTGGGAGCCTCCAGGCCCCAGGACGGTGAGTGTGGCTCTTGGCCAGCCATGCACTGCTGGTCTCCCATGGCTGAGCAGGGTGGGTGGGTTTAACAGGCTCCTAAATCCCAACTGCAGCCTCCTTGCCTTATGTGCCGGGACCTGTCAGAGAGGGTGTGCAGGACGCTTCCCTACTGGAATGCTCGATGGTTGGACTTGGGCAATTCTGCTGCTGGAGAAGAGAGGAGGGGAGGGGCAGAGAGGCACTAACCCACACCAGACATGAGGGAAGTGTAACTGGTGATCAGCTGCTGAGGGACACAGCTCGCTCGCCCTGGGAAAGCCACTGTGAGGAACAAGACTGGGGCAGGGAAGGGAAAAAGTAATCAAGGAATCTTGTGCCATCAGGACTAACATCAAAGCAGGCTGCACTGGTAGGTAACAAATTCAGCCTTGGGTGCCATCAGCCCTTTCCCAAAACCTCACCATAACAGTTTTCCCACTTCTTTCCCACAATTCCCATATTAGCATGGAGTGTTGACCCTGAAGAGAGCAATGGTCTCGGATGAGGAAATCCGCATTAGAAGTGCCAGATGAGGGGTGCATTCTGCTTGTACATTCTTCTTCCTTAACGTTTAACTTAACAGTTCCAAATAAGTGACAGGAACTTTCCCTTTCTGGTTCCCTCTTTCCCCTATGAGCCAGTCTGGATCCATGCCTGGCAGGCTGTACACAGTGATCATCTGGGGAGAGAAGACAGCACATTAGACAGGACCTTACTCTGCAGACAGAGCCAAGAAATTTAGTCAGATGGGGACTGAAAGAACAGTAATTCTTGAAGTTCATTTAGCAGGCATCTGTGCCCTTTCCCTGGAGCTATCTGCAGCTTTAACACAAGGTCTATGGAAAACTGCCCAGTGATGTCCCTGTTGCTTTTTCATTCTCCAAAGTGACTCAAGGTACTTCTACATGTTGCTTTGTCATCCCTTCTGACTACAGAAGTTCAGTCTAGAGAACAGAAAAGTTCCTAACTTGCTGATTTTTCTTTTTTTCTCAGCATGATTAGAGCAGGCCTCCAGCCAACAGCTTATCCTATGGCTCTGGATAAGGCAGCTGTATTTGAGGGTCACAGTGAAGATACTGAATATTGGAGTATTTTATTTTGGGCTCCAACAGGAACTGAGGAGTTATTTGGGTGATGTTAAATAGTAAATGGCCGTGAGCACAAGCTCACTGCAACTCAGCAGATACTGGTATCCAGGTAAAGACTCTGTTAGTTTCATAAAGCAGGTTTTAGGGGCAGGAAAAGGAATCAAAGTCCTTGTTGGGCACACCATGGGCTGCTGGGCACTTATAGCCAAATCCAACACTCAGGAAAGCCACCAACCTCATCTGCAAGAAGTGCCAGCTCGGTGCTGTCAGCTGCTTCGTAGTCGTAGAGGACTCTGGCCCTGCGTGTCCCACTGGCAGGAGGCTTGACTTCGTTGGGGTTCAGCACACCCTCTGCCACGGTATTGGGCACCCCAACAATTGTGGGCACCACTGGAATTGTAGGCACAGCAGGGAGCGTGGCAGCAGCAACAGCTGGAGGAGAGGTAGCGGCTGCAGGAGATGTGGATTCTGCGTTGCCTACGAATGTGCCTGAAAATCTTACATGGGAGAAAAAAGCACAGTTCAGCGAGGCTCCAGCCTGAGGAGCCACGAGCTCTTCCTTTCAGCAGCTGCATTGCAGAGATGATGCTCAAGAGTTGCAGCCTATATGCCCAGCTGTAACATACCCACACTGCCCTTCATGTGGGGAAACACCCTCAGTTCTCAGGTGCTGAGACTGTCCAGCAAGTAACACCTGTCTGCCTGTTTTGACTCCAGTGCCCTGTTTCACCAACTTGCAGAGTACCAGACTGACATGTGACACTGCAGAGGGGGCTGGACAGGTGCTGCTCTCAGCTCTGTTTGACTGGGTCCACTGTGCTGTGTCCTTGCCCTGCTCTCACATGGTCTGTGTTACCTGTTCTGCCTGCTAATTCTTCAGGAAAGGGATGGGCATTGCTGCTGTTGAACTGGATGCCACAGCTGGCAGCTCCCAGGCTTTGCAGGCTCTCTAGAGAGAGACAGTAATGGAGCCCAGGCTCAGTTATCTAAGGGGGTACAGCTCTGGCTCTGGCAGTGATCACACAGAGACCCCAGAGTCACTGAGGGGAGGAGAGCCCTCAGAGCTCATCCTGCCCAATATCATACTTACATTTCTCCTTTGGAGCTGAAGGCATGGAAAAAGAACAGAACAGGAATGTGAGTGATCACATAGAGGCAACAGCCCCTCCTTGGTCAGGCCTGTGCTGGTGTGACAGTACCAGACAGAACATCCCACCCACCCCACAGGATGTGCAGTCGGCAGCACGGAATATGGAATCTGGGATTTGTTACTGCTGCAGCAGAGCATGCTCAGGCTCATTGCTTGGCAACAGGAATTTGAGTCCCGTGTGATCTAACTAATTTAGAGGAAGAATGTTCAAACTCCTGTGGCCATTGTGCTTTGAGAGGAATCTAAAAAGCCAAGGGCAAAGCCTGCTCCAAGTGCACCACCACCACCAGGACTGGTCACCACTCTGTAAACTCAGAAGCTCTGTCAGAGCTGTGAGGGCACTTTATAACTTCTGCCCAACATTGTGATGTGGAAGGGGGAAAGGGGAAAGGAGATCAATACTCTTGAGAGAAGTAAAAGCAGTCTCTTGTCTTACCTGCCCAGTTGCTTCTGCAGGTCCAGCATGAACTGGTAGCACTGAGCATAGTAGTTGGTCTGAGACTCCACAAACTCGTGGAGACAGCGAAGATGATTCACCTGGAGGGAAAAGGACCATCAGCTTGACTGAGTTTGGTTAGCAGGCACAGAAACTCTCTTGCTGCAGCTACTACCCCCCTGAGGTACCCCGAATTCACCACCTCTACGTCTATTCCACATGCAGGACTCTATGATCCTCTTGGCAGGAGCCAAGAGTCTCTGTAGTCTCTGTCACCCTCGGGTGCCCAGGAGGACTCACGTGTGTGCTGCTGATCCCCTCCAGCAGCAGACGGGTCACCTCTGCCTGGCGGTCGAACTCGGTCTGGGTGAGCCTCAGCTCGTGCTCCGCCTGCAAACAGGATGGGGGCTCAGGCAACACAAGGCAGGAGCCCTGTTCTGCCTCTGCACCCCCCTACCTCCACACCCCCCCTTTGGCAGCAAGACACGGGTACTGCAGGGTCCACGGGCAGCTGTGACACTGAGCAGCAGGCACAAGAGACCCTGGGTTGGGATCCCAGAGACCTCTGGCTGCATTTCAGCTTGATTCCTTCTTAATCCTACATTGGATCACTGCAGGTGATGGAATGGCAGCTCAAAACTGATGCATCAAGCAGGGAAGCTCCTTTGTTAATCCTGAGGTATGTGGAAAGCCGGTTCCATGCCAGCTCTGGTCCCTTTAATCCCCTCTTTCTGCACCTGCAGGCATAGGAATGTCACAGGCTCCCTAGGCTTCTCTCTGGAAGTGCAGTGGTTTCCTTTTTATCACCACAGAACAAAGGCTGAGGCCAGGCAGCATTTACCAAACTGCTGCTGCTAATTAAATCTGCAATGGAGATGAACATCCCAATCCAACTTCTACCCAAGAGTCTCCTTTGGGGCTAGTTACTGATTCTGAGCTAGGAGGAATTAAACGCTGGTGAATAGCAGGCAGCTCCACAGCAGGCTTTGGGAATTCAGAGACAGACTCACACTGGAGACCCATCTCTCCCCCACCACCAAACAGTGCATTTACACTGGGGCAGTTTTGCAGTACCAGAATACCCAGGTGGATCCTGGCACGGAGATCTCCAGAAGTGCTGGAGCAGCCAAGTGTTCTGGTGCCAGCTCTCCCCTCCTGCTGATGGAAAGGGGTGACAAGCAGGCCCACGTGTTCTCTCCAGCATGCAGTATTCCTCAACACCAGTGCTGGAGTCCTCTTGGGATGTGCTGTGACCGGTCACAGAAGAGTGACACCCACTCAGCTCCAGCTCACTGGAAAGAGTACCCTTTGCCCTCCTCCAGGAGCATGCAGCCATCAGAGGCATGCAGCCTTGGTGCAGGGGTTCCTTTTGCTGCTTTTGGAACGCCCTGATCATTTTGGCCCAGGACTGACATGTCTGGAATTGAGCCCAGAGGGCTGATCCAGCCAGGCTGACAGTCTCAGAGCAGGGGCCACATCACTGGTGACCCCAGAGGAGACCCAGTATTCCCAGCAGGACAAGCTGGAGGTGCTGCTGGGGCCAGCACAGCTCTCATCTGGTACCAGCATTACCAGTGTAGAGCCAGGCTACAACTAAGAAATGCTTTGACTGTCTTTTAATCAGATTTGTCTATTTTAAGCTGCAACTCAACTGATCTATTTTCTTGCATCCTCTGTATGAAGGGGATTATTTAAAGGAGAAGGGGGAATGTAACAGGAAATACCAGTGCAATGCCTTCAAAACACCAAGTGATTCTTGCTCCTGTGAGCTGAAACTCCAGTATTCAGAGCTATTTAAACTTGTGCCAGGCAGACCCAGCTCCATTTGGTGCTGCCTGGGATTTGCCTCTCCCTGCCAACTCAGAGCAGTTGCAGGATGTAGTTTCCTATAAAGCCAGAGCTGGATGGTGACCTGGGAGGCCCCTTCCAGTCTTGTGCTTCTCCAAGACATGGAGAACTTCGACGTTTACTTACATACTTTGGTCTATCCAAGCAGAACAACCCAAAGAGAGAAGACAGAGGAACAGATCCTTGCATGCTCATAGCTGACTGTAGCCAGCTTGTTTGGTTGAGGGACCGAAGGATTTCAAGAACAGGAAGAGCTGGTTCGGGAACAGCCAGTCCATTCTGCAGATGCCTTTGGAGTAAGGCAGCAACAGGCTGCTGTCATGCACGGCACACAGAACTTCTGCCACCCTGCTCTTCAGGCTTCACGGCAATGCCTGCTGGGGGTGTTCGAGGTGTGGAAGGAACAGGATCCCAGAAGGTGTCTCTGGAAGCTCCATGCTGTGCTGGAGCTCCACACAGAGCTCACCTTGGTCTCAGCTCACCTTGGTATTCATTTTCATAGACAAGTCACACTTCCCTTCCAGAGCCTCCACGGATCAGAAGGGTAAGTCCACCTCACCCAGAGAGAATGAACTCCATGAGGCTTCAAACCTCCCCCCACCTCCACCAACCGAGCTGTTCCCTGCAGCAGCTGGGGCTGTGCACGGGAAATGCTCTGTCCTTGCTCCAGCTCTGTGCAGAGCCAGCTGGATGGATTAGGCCAGGGGCTGCCAGAGGCACACGGAGGATCAGAGCCTTGGCCACAGGAGCAGAGCTGGGTCACACCTCAAGCATCACCTCTGCTCCTGTCACACAGTGCAGTGTTCTGAGCCTCCTTTTACCACACACAGACACGTGCCTGGATGCCAGGGAAGTGTCTCCCGCCAGGGACAGCCAATGGGCCCATGGCTCATCCCAAGCCGCTGTCATTGCACTGAACCACACAGAGGGATCAGGGCTGGGGTACACAACAGCAGCAGCCCCTGATCCGCCCCTGCCTGCGAGCAGGAAGGGTTCCAGAGCATCCCCGTCTGCTGAACACCCCCAGAAGGTTTGAGCACAATTCCAGCTGGGTACTTACTTTTTCCACCTCGTCGCTCCAAAGCTGTAGGGGCCACAGAGCAACAGGAAAGGAGATCAGTGTTGGGAGACGTCGCGAAGCACTCGGCATTAACACCAACAGGCAAGGGTGCTCCATGGACAGCAGGCCAACTCCAGGGACAAGCCAGCCCTTCACCCAGCAGCAGCTGCCATATCCATGCCCCTTCCCCTCATTCCTGCACCCTCGAGCTCAGTTTCACAATGGGAGAGCAAGTTCATGCCACCAGAGCCAGCAGCATGCCAGCTCTGCTCCCTGCCAGGGCTGCTATAGCCACTGCATTCCATAGGCTCCAGGAAAAAAAAGGATTAACAGCAGAGTCCTCTGCACAGCAAGGCTCACTTTGCTGAAGCTGCAGAGGTCGGTGTTGAAGGACAGCCCTTCTTTTAGGATTGTGGAGAGGCAAGTGAGCTTTTTGAGCTCAGGCCACACAGAGGCCAGTGTTCCTCACCCATGGTCCAGAGAGCTCAGATTAGTGGGATAATCCACCCAGCCTGCACTGCCAACAGGCCTGTTTAGCCACAGCAAGGAGGAAGCAGGGGCTGGCTGCTGCATCTGAGCCAGGCAAAACATCACACAACTCCTCCCCACTCTCCTTCCCCACAGGGGCAGCACAACACTGGACACCTCCAGCTGCTTGTGGGATCTGGCTTCAGGACATGAAACAATGAACAGAAGTCACACACAGCAATGGCAAAGGGAGAGAGGAGGCAGAAAAACACATTGATCCTTCCCAGAGATCCTTGGCTTGGCCTTTACTCAGCAGCCAACTACTGCCTCAGTCCTGGCAACGTGAAATCCCCCTGGATCTGGGAGCACAGCAGCCTGCCTGCAACACCCACACCAGTGGGGCCAGGGGAATGACCCCTGTGGAGCTCAGCTTCACCACCCAGTGTCACCTCTGCAGGTCAGGGAATGTCACCAGACCCAGCTGAATTTGCACTGGGGGCACCTGTGCTGGACATGGGGGTCAGAGGGAGAACAGACTCTGGACCAGGCTCTCCCCGCTGGGCTTTGCTCACCAGCTGTTCTCAGGCGTGCTGTGGGAGCCCCAGGTACAGAGAAACTTCAGCAGCCAATATAAGGAGCACCTGCAGGACCTGCCTGTACTGGGGAGGGGCTGAAGCAGGAAGGTGTTTTTCCAGGCTCCTGGGATTGCTTCCTGCTCCATGGTATGTAGCCTGACTGGCATCTCTTACTCGAGTGGAATTATTGTACTGGTCTGGGTGCTGAGGTGGGTGTTTTCTTTGACTTTTATGGGGATGTTTTGTTACTGCAAATCAGGAACTGGTTGGAGTAAGGCCTGGCCAGTTTCAGCCATGTGTGGGGATACAAGTCCGTTCCCCTTCTAAGAGCTCCTACTCTGGAAGGAGGTGGTGGAAGCATCCTGTGGGAAGCTGAGAAGCAGATCCTAAACTGCTTCTCTGGCACAAGGCCTTTGCCAGCACATCCCCATGTTTTTGGAGCAAGGTTTACTATAGGAGCAAGGGGAAGCTTTCCCTCTGATCCCAGGCCTTCCTACTCAGACACTGTGGACAGTACTTAAGCTGTGTCAGGCCCATTTAATTAGTGCAGCACCCATTGAATTTGTAGCCAGATTCGTTTCTCTTCCGTTGCCTTTGCTGTGCCACCTCCAGATCTGAGCCTGTGGTGTTCTGGGACAGTCCAGCTTTGCCCAGATCTGTCCCTGGGCTAAGACTCTGTGTGGCTCCTTTTTGGACGCCTCAGAGAACAGAAAAGGCCGTGATCTGCTATTGTCTTCCTGCACACCAGCTCAAGCCAGAGGAATCCTCTTTAAGGTACTCAATGTTTTTTCTTGGAATCATTCCTAGGAGTACACCGCGTGGCAGGGTCTGAGAGAAAGGAATATTTAGGCTTGCACAGCCCACATACATCTTCTTACACAAAAACAAAAGGTCAGTGTGGGAGAGAGGAGAAATGGCTCCTCAGCCTCCAACTCGTACAAAACAAGGGAGGTGCTTTTTTCTTGGATTTAATTCCATCTGAGCCCTCCTGTCATGGAAGGGGAAAAAATAAAAGCACCATGTTATCCACCTCTCCAAAAACCAACAATGTAAATTTAGAATCCAAATCAGAGCCCTGCTGAGGGCGTGTGGTCCAGGAGAGAGCTGACCTGTTTGCTCACCTGTAAGACAAAGCTGTTACCTTGGGCATAACCAACCCCTCCCTCCAGAAAGGAGCCGAGCTCAAGAAGGAGGTGAGCAGCAGCCACTGCTCTGCACTGTCAGTGCACACTAAGAAGTAGCACAAGGACTCTGGCCTGGAAGAAAAGCAGAGCAACAGGATGAAGAGCTCCTACCTTGCTGCAGTGCCTGACCCCTTGGGATGAATGCTGGGATTAGAGAGCTTGCAGCAAAGAAGCCCTGCCTGTACAGAGCTGGGGAGCAGCCTGGGCTCAGCTTGTGTTTTGTTAATTAGAGACGTAAATGTAATTCAGGTCACCCCTGCCAGTGCAGCCAGACTTCAGGTGGCCCTTCACCCGCCAACTGCAGCCTCTGAAAAGAGTTTTGGAAGCCACAAGGCCTGACACTGGTCGGGCTAGCACATTTCCCACAGGCACTCCTGGTAGGAGGCCCTGCTGTGCAATCATCAAACCCCATCGGGGTTAGTGATGGCTGCTCTCCCAGAGCCCTGCTCTTGCTGCCCAGTGCCACCAGCACTAGCACGGCCTGATGAGGGAGCACTGAACTAGGCACAGATGTCCCAGGGTAGACACTTGTTGGCTAAAAATCCTCACAAAATCTCTTCTCCCGTTATGTTCCTGTATGTGGCACCTGCTCCCTAGAGCAGCTTTGCAATAGAGCAGAAGCAGATCAAGGTACTTTTGGTGAGGGCTGGATGTGTCCAACTGAGTGTCTGGGCACTCCACAAGATGCCAATGCACATTGTACAAATGCTTGTCTTCAGGTGTGCTACAGCCCTGGGGAATAGTCAGGATACTCTGGTCTATTCAGAGGCAGGGAAAGCCCAGTTTCTCTCCTCTGTGTCTCCTAGAGCTTAACTGCAGTCTCTTGGAACAGACCTTCCCAAGGGAAAAGCCAGAGCCACAAGCTGGCTTTGAGCTGCGCTAGGAGCCAGCAGAACTGAGCAGTTGCTGCAGCATCATCAGTATCAGCTTCTTCTGCAGGACTCTCATCACTGAGCCTGGGACGGATGGAGATAGTTTTCTAGGTATTGTGCAAAGCTATTTCTGATCCCAGCATCGCTCTCCAAGGTCAGGACAGATTGCCCTAGGAACTAACACTGATGCTGTCAGCTCAGACACACCTCTGTCTCCAAATGGGATGGGTTTCCCATTAACCAAATCCAGCTTGTTTCTATAGTGGGTTTTTTTTTCTGAGAAGGCTGGGCTGTCCTTTTTCATATCTGCAGATCCCACTCCCCAGCACTTCTACTCCCAGATTATTCTATTAGCAGGCATCAGTGTTGTTCTGAATGCTAGTTAGGAAGCAAGATGATCAGTTTTCAACATTTTAACGAGAAATGTGACATTGTGCGATGGGGAGCCATGAACACAGCATGGGAAGTCAACTGCTTGGCCACATCCACTCAGTGCAACAGAGTGGAGATGCAGCGGGCTGTTCACACACCCTAGGCACATCTGGCCGTGGAACAGCTGCCAACACAATGAAACAGTAAAAAATGATCTCTGTCTGCAGAATAGAGAAGCCTGCACTGTTATTGACACTGGTGGCAGAGAGATTCCTCCACCTTTGCTTCTCTTGACCAGCTGCAAAGCCTCTGACTCTGACACCACGGTACAGATCAGGCAGTCACATGTGCAACACGGCCACTGTACAGCTGGAACCATCCAGAAAGGCCACTCTTGGAGTTTTATTCCTCTCAATTGCTCCACTAGCAATAGAAACCCATCAGAAGATCACCACTAGAAATGTGGAAGAGGGCTGGCAGGGAAGCTGGTTTGGAAAGCAAACCCAGCTGCAAAGGGCCAGACCCTGAGCAGGCACCCGCACAGGGGTGATGTGAATCCTCGAGGCCGAGTCAGCGGAACCCTGGGCAGCCCATGTCACATTAAAATGTTGAAAACAGCAGAGCACTAGGTCTGAGTTTACATCAGGTAGAGAGAGGGGCAGGAAGAGGTTGGAGAGGCAGTATCCAGGAGGAGGCAGTATCCAGGAGGAGGTGATCTTACCGCTGATGCGCTGGCGGAGAGCACGTAATTACGAGGTCTGGTTTCCTGAAAGTCAGGCACAGCCTGGGGGGGAATAGAGTGTCATGTACAAGGCACCAGAGGAGTCAACAGGAGTCACTGGGCAATGGGTGGAACAAGAGACCAGTGGCTTTTTTCCTGCCTGTGCTGGGAGCTTTGCTTGGATTCTGATGAGAGGCAGGAGGGAGGTCTCCCGACTGTCCCAGCAGTGGCGCGTGGAGGCCAGGCTTGTGCAGTGGGAGGTGGACCGTCTTGTGCAGTCACACCTGGTACTCGAACAGCAGACATTCCTGCTGTTAGAAGCTCTGCCTGTACTTACAGCTATCAGCTCATAGAGCACGATCCCAAGGGCATTCCCATTCCCTTACAGCCAGCAGGTTGCTCTTGTTGCATTAGCTCAGTCCCGTGAGCAGGACCTTCCTTCCCCTTGTCTCCTGCCTACAATCACTGTACAGGGCCTTGCCCTTAAGGCAGGAGTGTTTACCAGCACTGGAGCATCCCTTCCACAGTGCCTTCTACTGCTCTCACTCTCTCCAAGCCATGTTTCCTCCTAACGGAGCCAGATCTGCTGTTTTCAGCAAGGAACATGGCTTAGCCAAGCCAGGTCTAGCCAAAGGCAGTGTAGGAGTTTTCGTCCCAGAGGTCAGGAAACCTCCAAGCCACCTTCTCCATAGCTAAACTTCTGCCCTGGGGCAGGAAGACTTGAGCACTCTGGAGTCCAGTTTCCTTACTGGAAGTGGAATGGATTCAGTCCACTCCCACACAGTTATGGGCTCATTAACCACCACATAACGTGGTGCTTTTATTCGTATTATTTTAAGACCAGGCGTCCTCCTGGGATGGCCTTTGGTTGTAGCACCACCTGAAGAGAAAAACTGAGCTGCCTGACACCAGGAATCCTCCTGGCCAGCCCTTACTGCACAGTGGCTGCTGTGCAGGGCTGGCACAGTCCTGCTGGATCCCAGCTCTGGCATTAACCCCCTCAGACCCCTCGTTCTCTCTCCCAGGTTAATCTCTCTGTAGTCACCCAGATCCACTTATACACACTGACCCACTTTGCTGGGCCCCGAGCAGCTGGCTGGAATGAGTGACCAGTGTGTGGACGAGCAGTCAGGCAGTCCCAGCAGTCTTTTTTTTTTTTTTCCATACCATTTAGGAGTTTTAGGGATGGCTGGAGGAAGGAATAAGGAGGAGCAATTCCTATTACAAGTTAAACCTGAATATAGGGAGAAAAATGCACCAGTGAGGTTTGAGGCCAGCATAGCAAGTAGGCTGGACTTCTCCCTGTGGGGAGGAAGGATGTTTAACAGAAATAGCTGCTTATGCTTTTTGTTTTTTAAAGATCAAGAGCAACTGAAGAAACCTCTCCTCCCATTCCCTGGTCTCCAGGGAGTCCCAAAACTAGTCACAGCACATGGGATGAAGGAGGCAAGCTTCTCTTGTACTTCTGTGCATGGAGAAGTTGTATTTGCAAGCAGTGGTCAAAAGGGATCCACCTCCCTCCCCTTCTACTCTGGTATTGGGGAAAAGGGGCAGAACAGCACCACAACCAGATCATCCTGCCTGTCATTGTCTCTGGGCTGCCCTTCCAGAGAGGGACTGGGCACCCAACCCCACCTCCTCCTGCCTGCAGCCAGAGGAGCCCGAGGGGGTCTTTAGGGGAGCCCCTGCCTCTCTTGAGCACTGCTTGCAGGCAGCGTGGATGGACCTGAGGGATGCTCCAGAGGGGCTGCAGGCAGGTCTCTGACACTCCCATCCTTCTGGAGCACCTTCCTCAGGCAGCCACAGCCCTGATCACACTCACAACATGCTGCAGGGCCAGTCCCAATGGGACAAAGGAGATATGAATTTTCTTTTTAAAAATGGGAAAGAGACAATGAGAGGTGTTAAAGAAAAAAAAATCACAGCACTGTTAGCACAGTCAATACTCACATCTCCCTCACACTGAGCAAATTACAAAGAAACAAAACAAAAAGGTTAGTAAACAAAACAGCATCAACAGGAAGGACAAAGCACAGAGTCTGTGGGAAATGCACAAGCCCAGGTGCTCCACAGCAGCTCACGGGTCTGGGCAGCAGCGCTCGGAGGAACATCACGAGACAGAAGCTGTGGGAACACAAATTTGCACTACAGAGGAGAAGAGCAGCAAGAGAGAGGTGAGCTGGGATACTTCAGCTTGGATGGGGAGGTGTGACACAGGACTCCAGGCTTGTTACAGGGAATGCTGTGATCTAGATGAGGTGTCTAGAGCAGAGGAAGCAGCTCTCCCCAGTGCTGGGAGCTTCCACCTTGTCATCCAGCAGTCAGGGAGGCACCCAGAGCCCAGGGACCTCACCTTTAAGCTGAGCTGAGTGAGAGATGGGTCCCCACAGCAGCAGCTGAATTTGCTCTGCTGTGGCGGTCAGTGTTTAAGCCACTCTGCTGCTTTGAGGCTTGGCCTGGGGAGAACACCCTGGAAAGCCTGGACTGGCTCTGCACCAGCCTGGGGCACCCCAAAAGTTCCAGTGGGAAACAAAGCTTTTCTTTTCCAGCTACAGGGGAGTCCCTCAACCAAGGGTATGTGTGCAGGTGAGAGGCCTTGGGACCACCTCCTGTAGGAAGCAAGGTAAAGAAGGCGGAAAGGGAGGAAGCACAGGAGGTATCTGAATTCCTGCTCTGATCTGAGCTTAAAGATAAAGCAATGGCCACCAGTTCCCCCTGAGACTGGGGGCACGGTCCCCTCCAGATGGGGAATGGGGGATTCCTGAAGTTACTTTCAGAGGATCTGGGGGACCTGACTGATTAGAGGAGGCTTTTTTAAAAGAGCATCTATTACTGCTGTTCACAGCTGTCCTGTGTAGGTCTGAGCACTCTGTCAGACCTGCTGATAGAGGCTGCTGAGCTTAGCACAGCTTCCCCATCTGCCGTGGATGTAATTGGAGCTGGAGGAAAGGGAAAACACCTGGGAACTGGCTACCCAGGGAGGGACAAGGCCAGAGGCCCAGCTGGCAGATGGTTAGAAACAGGCTTGTAGCAGGGCTGCTGGGCTGGTATCCCAGTGCATCCAGAGACTGACTGACAAGGACACTCTGATTCTGACTTGCACACATTTGCCAGTTGAGCTCCTGGCCCCAAGGCAGAAGCAGAACTTGGCAGGTCCTTGTGCCAACAGCCAGAGCTCTACAGGATGGCTAACCAGCTCCAACCAGGCCCTCCAGGGAACCCATCAGTGCCCAGGGTGATGAATTCCCCAAAGGCAGAGGGCAAGACAAGCCTGTAACCAGAGCACCATGAACTGAGTGAGTGGAGAGGCTCAGGGATGGACCTTGTAGCCAGTCTGACCCTGGCCACCCCTCACCCGCTCCCACAGCACTCCTGCCTGGGAGCTGGCAGAATCCTAACTAGTCTGACAGGCTGGGACTGCTGCAGAGCTCCAGCAGCCTTTCCCTCGTGCACCTCCCAGCTCAGCTCTCTCTTGGCTTGGCTTGAGATCCCCTGTGAAAATTAGCAAGTCCTCAGAAGATGCAGCCTTTTAGTTACTAGCACAACTCATCCAGCAACCCTGATGAGTCAGGAGGCAGGAGCCCGAGTCAAGTGCAAGTTTCCAGACTCCAGAAGCTCAGAACTGTTTGCTTCAACAACTCCTCCAAGGCAGGACATCTCAGAAACAGGTACATGGCTCCTCCTCCCAGTTCCCTTCCATCCCAGATGAGGAATTCCCCCACCTGTGCCTGCCAGAGACAGGACACAGCAGGGTAACCTAATTTTTGGCCATGTGAGCCAAGCCCTGGGGCCAGAAGAATGGGGAGGGAAATGAGGGAAGGAATTACCGCTGCTTTTGCCTCGGCAGCTTTGGCCTTCTTCAACCTGGCTTTGCAGGCATCCAGATCCAGGCGTCGGTTCTGCAGGATCCTCCGCTCTTTCTGGAAGGGACAGGAGACGGAGAGAGCAGGAGAAAGGGACAGGAGAAATCAGAGCAGCTTGCTTAGAAGCACGGTTGAGGAGGGGATATGGTATCACCTAGGAATCAAATCTATTTCTTTATCAAAACATGCCAGGGAGAAAGAACCTGTTGCTATGCTCATCTCCTTAGCAAGAGTTTTGGGGCTGGTTGCCAGGGATACAGGATAACCTCCTGGAAACAGGGCAGCCTGTGATGGGTGGTGCCCACAAGCTGCAGGAGTGGGGAAATGAGTTACTTTCCTCATGCACATCAGCTGGCAGCCCTTCCCTATCAGAGGGGGAACCTGAGCAGATCTAGGGTTGGTACTCCCTTGTCCTTGCATTCTTTATGGGGAGAGGTATGGAGTCATCCTTTGTCATAGGGAAAGAAAAGGGGTTCTCTTAGCACTGTTTCTCTCTCCCCCTGCCCTCCTTGTCTCCAGGGACGTGACAAGCTTCCCCTTCCCTGCTACCACACTTACAGAGATGGTTCTCCAATCCCCTTCCAGGAAGTTGCGCAGTGGGGTCAGGAAGTTGATGGAGGCAGAGTGGATGAATTCCCGTTCTGCTGCACCCAAGCGCCTCTGAGTCTCTCCAACTTTTATCAAAGTCTTTCCTGCAACAACAGGAACCCTCAGCTCCAGGAGAAACCAATTACCATGTGTTGCCTTCAGCCAGCTCACCCAGAGCTTCCAGACTCCCGTGCTGGGGGACATAGGCACAGCTGTACCTGGCCTGGGCAAAGGTGACCGTGCCTGTCCCACACCAGCTCCAGCCCTACCCACTCTGCTGTTGGCCTGAGGCATGTTTTCACCGCTCCCAGGGCAGCTCTGATCTTATCTATCTGCCGAGGCACTTATGCCACTGATGTATTTTACTGCTCTACCTGCTTGCGCAGAATGATCCTTCTTTGCCTCATAAAACAGAGGCACAGGAACAGAGCAGCAAATTAAAAAGCACCAGAGCAGAAAACACGACTTGATTAGGCAGTGTTGGCTATAGATGCAGTTACAGCTGCTCTGGCTGTAACAGGACTCACTATTGAACAACTATTGATTTGGAGAGCAGGAACAAAGCTCATGGCAGGGGCAAGGACAGCTGGAAGTGAAGGCTGTGTCTCTGTGCAGGTCTGCTGCTTAAAGAAACTCAGAATTCCCCCAGGAAGGGACAACTGTGAGGATTTAAGAGCAGAAAGATGCTCTGTGTGGTCAGGAAGGAGCCTGCTGCAGACATTTCAGTGCAAAACAGTATTAGGGATATTCTCTTGGGAAGGGATGGATTCCCAGGACTTCTTCGTTAGCCAGGCTGACTTACCATAAGGTGTCCCTGGCCCAAAGTCATTGGCTGCCTCAGTCATGTACTGTGCCAGCAGCTCCCCATTGGTGACCCGGGAAGGCACCTTCCGGTCAAGCTTCTCGTACAGGAATTCTTCTACTCTGGCACCTGGAATGAGGAGACCAGGGAGGGTTAAAGAGGGTCTCTGAACTGGGATTCGTGATAGCCCACCCCATGCAGTCCTCAGTGATGCACTGGACAGCAGACACCAGTGCCAGGAGCCGATGTCCCTGCCCCAGCGCACTGCCAGGCTCTGAGGTGCTCTCAGCTGCACAGGGAAGAAGGACAGGCCCTGCAAAGACACGTTTCTCCCAAGCCCCACAAACTCTACAGGGCTCTCTGCCAGAGGCCATGTCTTTCACCACTGAGCTGCAAGTGACATTTGTCCTTCAAGCCTTAGGAGAAGCTGCACTTACTCGGGTTTGGCTGTAGCAGAACTTCAGTCTGACGCAAGATCTTCTCTGTCCAGTTCTTCGTGCAGTCTGCCCTGGCCAGAAGGTTTTCAAAGTGGGCATCAAGTTCAGTCTTCTCAGCCTGGCCCAGCTTTTCTTCAGTAAACTGCAGGAAGAAGGCAGTCATTAGGCCTGTTCTTCCAAAGCAAATTTGGTGTGTTATAGAGCTAACAGGGGACAGTGAATCTGCTTTTGTCTTGTGTATTTACCTTAGAACAGAGCTAAAAACCCTTCAAGGTGTCATTCTTTGTTCCCAAGCATCTTTCAGGGGAAGAGGGCAAATTTTTTGCCCAAGAGTAGGCAAGCATTGACCTAAAAATAGACTCCAGGTTTGAGAGGTGTTCCAGAACAAGTAACTTTTAATAAGGCCTAGTACAAAAATACTCTAGTTGTGAGAGATCTATTTAAATACGCACATGGCTTCCACTGTTTCATGCAGAAGAGCAACAGACATCCTTCACATGAGGGAAGGTGCTAAATCCCTTCATCTCCTACTGACCAACTCTGTGTCCTGCAAACCCAAGGGGTCAGGAATGCCACTACCACCTCAAGTCAGGAGACTCAAACTCAGGATTTAGATAAAACCACTTCCAGCAAGTGACTGTTCTTCTGGGACACACTCTGAAGCAGGGAATTGAAATATAACACTGTCCAACTCTTCTCAGTACTCAGATTCATACTGGCAATAGACAATCCCCCCCTCTGCAGTTCCTTTTGAGTTTAAAATTAGCAGCAGGGAGAACTAGGCTGTGCAAGTCTCCAGACTGGGCAGTGACATCTGACCAGGTTTGTCAGTCTGGAGATGCAGCATCAGATGGCCTGGACACCCTCCATGACTTCCTTGAGGGACTTCGGAGAGAAGAGCTCATTCCCTCTCATCCCATCCCACCCCCATTTCCCACGTGCTCCTTTCAGTGAAGTTGGCCAACTTCAGTGTATTTTTAAGCACAATTTCCTGCTCTTGACAGAACCAACATTTTGTTGGATCACGCTAAAAGACCCTTTGGTCAGCTGTGCCATTTGGGATCCTACAGAGGCTCCAGTTGTCCTTTAACCCTTGTTAGTGGTCTCTGATGCCACTGCTGCGTTATCAGGACATGGTACTGTGCAGTACTGGCACAGTCAGATGCCAAAGACTAAAGCCTGGCTAAAGCTCTTAGCTGAAATGCAGCTCCCGTCCAATCTACCACTGGTACCTTCTCCTCTCTGCTTCCCTACACCAGAGCTCAGCTCTAGATGGGCCAAGACGTCCCTTCCATGGGGTCTTGCTCTGGTGCCTGCTGCCCTTCCTGAAAGGCTTCCTGGCCAGCTCTGTTCCTTTCCCATCCAGCACAATGCTGGGAACAAAGTGAGATAAGGAGAGGCCAGAGCAGGGGCAAACAGCCCTTGGAGTCCTGTTACCAGATGTCTGAGATATACAGGCCCTCCAGGTATGTTTACACAGCGACCTGTTTGGCACCATTCGAGCTCCAGCCAGCAGAGTGCTTTGCCAGAGGCGGGTGGTGACAGATTCTCAGCTGCAGGGACAGGACAGTCACACTTTCTCGTGCAGCCCAGTGGGGACAGAGGACCAGGAATCACTTTGCTGGTCTCTCCCCTGCACCAGCAGCCCCTGGTTACTGGCACATAATTTTAACTGGGTTTTGCCATGGTCCCCTGGCCATTGCTGGACAAGGGGTAAAAGCAGATTCAAGGTGAGAGGGTGTTTGATTTCTTTGGGGGTCACACATGGCTCTCAGTGGCTGAGGCTGCTTTCCTCTGTCACTGCTGGGAGCCCAGGGCTGTTTTCAGACTCTGCCAGGCTGGGCTGAGTCACTGCCATGCAGCAAACTGGGACTTCCCAGGTATTTGGCACCAATTCTTGAGTCATCTGTTTAAGATCTTTTCTAAACAAGCCAAGACTCTTTGATGCAAAGATAAGTCTCTCTCGCCCCCCTTTCCCAGACAGCATTTTGAGACCTCATCTCACTTTCAAGTGAGATGTCCAGCTCTTTTTCCTGCAGTTTAGGTTTATCCTGCACCAGCGTCTGCCCTGGAGCTGTCAAACCTAAACCCAGTTTCTTATCAGCTGAACTGAGTCAGCTTCTTACAGCATTGCTGCAGTGCCAGATCACTGCTGAAGCCCTCCAGCATCTCCACAGTGCTACTGCCACTGTCCTGAACCACTCCACCTCGGGGGTCCTTCGCTTTATTAACAAGTGGCATCTTTGGCATCACTGTCCTCTGTGGCTGTTCTGTGTAACCCAGTGCAGGGGTCACAGCTCAGCACTCGCCAGGACTCAGAAACTCAATTCTTATCTCAAGTCAGGCACTAAAGCTGTTTTTCTTGCAACAAGGCTGAGGGCAGCACCAGAATCACGGCAAGCCTGGGGGCTATGCCAGAAGGGGAGGATGGGCAGGAATCTCAGTCACAGTTCGTGGCTCCAAAGGGTCAGGCCAGAAAACAATCTCTTATTCAGGCTTCCTTTCAGGGTTGGAAAGCAGGGCATGAAGGTCGGGAAGCGGGTGCAAGGCATGGGAGGCTGTGACTCCACCGACACTTAATTCCCTCAGTGTCTCCCTGACCCTTGCCCAGGAGCTGGATGTGCTGAACCCAGCCCAGGCACAGCCTCGGGGGGTTGATGCCTCACTGCAGGGGCTGCACTGGGTGCTATCCCTGCCCAGTGCTACCTCCTCCTCCCTGTGCACAGGGAGTTGCTGATTCAGCTCGATTTGATCTCTAATGTGACTTTTTAGACCTATCAGGGAACCCACCCATCTTCACAGCAGTAGTGGGGATGTGCCATGAAGTGCAGGGAGAGCAGGACCACCTCCTGCAGGAGCAGCCTGCCATGAGATCAGATGAAGCTTCCAGAAACAGCACAGCCAGCACAGCCAGCACAGGGGATTACAGGTAAATTACACTGACCTACAAGCTGGCTCGTATTTTGTCTGCTGCAAGTGGAAATCTGAGATTTTAGGTGGCAACAGGTCTCAGCTGCTGGTCCCTTCTTACCCGGCTGCCCAGTGAAAAGAAAGGTAGAAGAAGAGCAGTTTGTGAAATTTGGCTACTCAAGCACTTCAGGCAGAACTCCCCTGTAAAGGATTTCTATTCCTGAGAATTTATTTTCATAACACAGAAATTTGATTGAAAAGATTTCACTGTGACACCAAGAGATGCAGAACAAATGAACTGATCATACCCTCAAGCCTCCTGACTGTAAAAAGACAGATTTTGAGTATTTTATATCTTGTTGTTCCCAGACTAGAAGCATTGCTGTCTTTTACAACAGATTGCCACAAATGGGAGTGATATTTGGTTTCATCAAGTTGATTTACAGCTTGGTGCAGATCCCCAGGGAGAGAGGCAGGGCTGGCAGAGCACAGGCAGTTGCAGTGCTGAGAAAGAACCTCCAGCTCCTCCATCCTGCCGTGGCAGAACTGCTCCCATTTGTTTTCTAGAACCTGAGGTCTGGGTCAATAGCCCTGAACCAATTCCCAGATCTGCATCCTGGGATCATGAGCCAGGTCGCAGTGCTGAGAGGCTGTTCCCCTGCAGGAAACATCCTTGCAGCTGATCCAGAGTGGGCGCTTAATAATGCAGGGCAGCCTTTTGTCAGTGCCACTCTCACTCTCCAGGAAGAGCAGAGTCGTGCTGCATTCCAGGACATCAATAATTCAGCCAAAGGTTGGGTTTCCTCTGTGAGGCTTGGCTGGCCAGCAGGAACGAGAGATGCTTTATCAGGCCCCAGGTGGGCAAACAGGGTGACCCAGCAGGAGAGCAGCACTGGGGCCACAGGCAGGCCCAAAAGGAGCATGGACGTGCTGGACTGCAGCTAGGGCAGCTGCCCTAAGCATTCACAGCTTGGGGAAAAGCCCCTTCCCCCAAGAGAGTTGGCAGACACACGTCTGGGATATCAGGAGGGTCAGCAAGTAGTGCTGAGCTGGAGGGGCCCCTCTGCACTACAGGTACAGATCAAACAGGGTGGGCCTGTGACTAAAAGCTATCAGTTAGGTTTTAAAATAGCCCACGGTATTTCCTTTGCTGAAAGCATCAGCACCTTCCTCTCCTTAAAAGTGAGGGGAATAAAATCCCAGTATAATAAAAGCCCAGGCCTGTATGCTGTGGTCTCTAACAGGGTGGCTGCAGCCCCCTTGCAGAGGATCTGGTGGCAGAGTTCAGGCCCTTGTACCACTTGCAGGGTCCCCGTTTTATCCAACTGGTCGTTACTCATGACTTTCCACTTTAAATTACAAAGATCAAACCAGGGCCAGGAGATTTAAGCCAGGAATAGTCTCCTGTACCTGCCAGTAGATTTAGGCTGTTGGGTTTTTCAAAGCCTCCAAATAGCTCAAAATGCCCAAAACACAGTAACATTTGCTCTTTCGATCAGAGGCACAACACAATCAGTTGAGCAAATCTGGCTCCCTCTTTGTACAGGGTTGCAGTAGGAAAGCAGCTACAGCCACTCAGCATCTGAAAACTACCTGATTTTCAGCAACTCTGGACCAGATACAGTCTGCTCCAAGTATTTGGTCACCAGGAGTCAGGAAAGCCAGGCTGGGAGCCAAGTGAAACTGTGCTAGAGGACAGAAGGAAGCCATTAACAGGGACAGCTTGGTTAACTCATGAGCAAGACATTTAGGGGAGGAAAAAAACACCGTTGTGATGGGTTAATCTTGGCTGGACATGAGATGCCACCAAGTCTCTCTATCACTTCCCTCCTCAGCAGAACAGAGGGGTTGAAAATAAGATGGAAAAACCTCATAGTTAAAGATAAAGGCAGTTAAATGAAGAAAAAGTTGTGTGTACAAGCAAAGGAAGCCAAAAGATTTTCTTGTCTCCTTCCCATCTGCAAGTGATGTGTGACCACTTGCTGGGAAGCTGGGCCTCAGTACACATCGTGGTTACTCCAAAAGACAAATGTGCTCTATAATAATGTCCCTCCTCCTCCTCTCTCTCTTAGGTTTTATTGCTCAGCAATGTCCTATGGTATGGAATATCCCTTTGGGTCAGCAGCTTGGGTCAGCTGTCCTGGCTGTGTCCCTACCAAAACCTTGTCCTTTCCTTGGGCCACCTTCCGCTCTCTGAACTTTTAGAGTGTGAACACCAGTAAGGTCAGCAAGCAGAGGGTTTATTTTATCTACTAATGATGAAAGTCTATTTTATCACCAGATTCAGGGAGCTGGGGGAGTTTGTCTGCAGGAGCTTCAAGACAGAGTAAACCAGCCTCTAGCTGTTTTAGTAATGACATTAGCGGGGGGATAAGCACCCAAAAGCTGTATTCACACTTAGGCATTTTCACCCAGAGCCTGTTTACATCAGAACTGACAAAAGACAGACACCTACAATTATTTCCAGACTTCTCTGAAAGAGCCTGGTTTGCAGCCTATCTAGAACAGGGACATCCAATGTGTGGCCACACAGCTTCCACTGGCCAAGGTTTGGGATCAGACCCACGTACTGATAACTGGAAGGTGCATCTGATCAAAGAGACAGGCCGTCCTTCAAGTGAAGATGAAGAGTGACCTGTTTGGAGTCTGTCTGCAGGTGCCACATCCCCTCAGAGAATACTGATCTGATGGCTGCAACTTGTAGTGCAAGTGTCAATACAGGCCATGCTCAGGTGAGATGCTGAATCCTACACAAGCTCTATATCCTTGCAGCTGCCCAAGCCTAGAAGCTTGTTCCCCACTCCCAGGGTAGCAGAGCTGTCCACTGCTTTCCTACCCCATCTTTACTGTCTGCTCTGCTTTTCTGGAGGAGTCCTGTGACTGGTGCCTGAGCGAGGCAGAGCCACGTAAAGGCAGAAGTGGGTTTGAGCTGTTTTGACTGGGTTTTTTTGTCATGAGGAGCCTACTCCAAAATCCTTCTTCCAGCACCTACGTTGGGCTGTATTTGACAGGTTTCAAACCAGCTCCTGCCCTGAGCCAGCCCAGAGGTGTTGTGCTGACCATGCCCTGTCTCCTTTCCCCCCAGCTGAGCCCTAATTCCAGTTTGAGTGAAGCTCCTGTGTGTTGGTCAGACAGCTCTGCCAGGCAGCAGGAGCTAATGCTGTCTGAGTGGAACAGCACATAATGGCCAGTCCATTTATCTCCTAGCCACTGCAGTTCCAGTAAAACATCACTTTGTTAAATGCCTGGAGCTGGAGCAAGCATCTTCAAATGCTACAGAAGACAGCTTTTTCTAGACAGCTTATTCCTGTCCTAGAAGATCTGCAGTGCAAAAGAGTGCTACAAACCCAGCCCTTACTGCCCACAGCAGACCTCAGCTGTCACTGGTGGCTCTCGGGGGAGACAGGGCAGGGCTCACCCACACCAGGACTCTGCGAGGACCCAAAAAGGCTGAATTCCCCCAGCAGTGACACCTCATGAGGTGGTTTTCAGCCTCAGAGATCTCCTTCCTTCCAGTTCCCCCTCCTTACACACCTGCTCATTGTCCACAAGTGCCAGTGCTCATTTGGTTTCAAGAAATTACTACTGTAATTAGGCATATGAATATTCATGTACGAGACAGTGGAGTAGGTGTAGCAGGCAGAAGCCACGATTTATAAACGCCTCCTTGCTCTGGAATCACTGTGTGCAGACACTGTTCCCAGGCCTGTCTCCTTCCTACGCCTTGGAGCTAAAAAACACTTATCAGAGACTTACAATAAGGCTTCTAAACACCAGATTTCTTTCCAGCATTTCTTCTGCATCCAAGGTCATTTGCATGAGAACAGCATCTTTAGGCTTTCCATCTGCTCCTTATTTTGCACCTGTAGTTAATATCTCTTTTTCATAACATATGACTCACTGGCATGGCTACAGGAGGTGATATCTGCTTACAGGAGACCAGTTCTCAATAGAGCCAGAACTACTCCACTGCACAGAAGGTCTGGAGCGAGGCAGCTCTGCTCTGTTTGTTTACCAGCCCCCACACAATAGCTCAAGCAAAAAGCCCAGTCCCAGAATCACCAGCTGGACTTCACTTTCCAGGCAGGATCCCCACCAGTTCTGACCTGCATCTCTCCTCTCCTGGCCAAACAAGAGCAATGTTCCAGTTATTATGCCCAAGAAATGAACTCAGCAGCCCCATCTCACCACCTGCTGCATGTCTGCTGCTCACGTGTACCCAAATTTCTTCACAGCTCCGGGGGGGTCACTTCATCCCCAAGAAGCTCCTGATCTCAAGTTGTGAATATCAGAATATTCTGAGTTGGAACGCCTGTTCAGTGCCCCACCACCAACTGGGGGAAGAACGTTTCCCTAATATTCAACCTCACTCCACCCCGACTCAGCTCCACACATTTCCTCGTATGGTCCTGATGCCTCAGCAGCGCCGTGAGACCCGACCTGCTTGCTCTCAGCAGCTCCTTCCCATCCCTTGAACATCGCAGTGTTTTCCCAGGCCCTGGGATCTCCTGCTCCTCCCGAGGGGCTGAAGTGCAGACCAGGTGCAAGGCATCTCCACCACCCCTCCCCAGCGACAGGGACCATTCCACAGAATCCCAGAATGACTGGGGTTGGAAGGGACCTCTGGAGATCATCTCGTCCAACCTCCCTGCCAGGGCAGGGTCACCTGGAGCAGGTGACACAGGAACGTGCCCAGGTGGGTTTGGAATGTCTCCAGAGAGGGAGACTCCACGCCCTCCCTGGGCAGCTGTTCCAGAGCCCCTTCCCGGTGGGTCTGGGCACGGACAAAGCAGCCGTGTGCCAGATCACACAGCTTTGTTTCTTTAAGATCAACAAACCCCAGGCACGAATGTCCCCCCGCACTCCCCTCCCCATCCTGAGGGCCATCCCCGGGCTCTTCCCTTGGGACCTTCCCCGGCACCCCCGAGCCCGCGCCGGGGGCGATGCTCCCGAGGTGATGCATCTGCGGGGGCTGCGGCTCAGGCAGACGCACCCACCCAGTTCCGATCTCCTTCTCCAGCCTCCCCGGGGCCGGGCAAACCCCGCTGGCTCCGCCGGGGCCTGCCTGCGCGGATCCCCCGCGCCTCCCTCCCCGCGGCCTCCGGGCGGTGCCGCTGCCGTGGCGACCCACCCCGCCTCACCTGCATGGCGCGGGAGAAGAAGACCCCCGCGTCCGACGCCAGCTTCTTCACGTTGAACTCCATGGCGGCCCCGGAGCCGCTCCGGCCGCGCCGCACCCCCGCTGTCACCGCGCCCGCCGCTCCGCCGCCTTTTATAGCGCCGGGTGACGCCCGCTCCGCGCCTCTTAAAAGGGCTGCGACTTCTTACAGGGTCCGTCCGCCCCGGCCGCGCCTCGGTGGACGGGGGCACGGGATGGAGGGCGCGACCCCTTTAAGCACTGCGGCGGCAGCGGGGGGATCTGTCAGCGCCCGCCAATAGGAACTCGCGCCGCGCTCCCCGCCCCTTCCCTTCCCTCTCCGCCGCGCTCGCCGCCGCATCCCCGAGCCGGGCGCGTTCCGATTGGTGCGGCGGCTGGTGGCTCTCCGCTCTGATTGGCTGGAATGGGAGTGGGGGCGGAGTCTCCGCGCGGCCCGCCCCCGCGCGGGGTGGGCTGCGGCGCTGGGGAAGGAGACGCTGCCCTTCCGCGGCCATGGCGCGCGGCGCGGGGAGAGGGCGCCGAGCGGGGCCGCG
>VZTD01005788.1:730-52533 GCA_013397725.1 Rhagologus leucostigma | reverse complement strand
GTTTAACCCCCGGCTCCGGGTGCCCACGGCGGGCAGGGCTGGGGGGAGATGCCCGGACAGAGGAGCTGCCTTGGTACCTCGGTGCTTGTACTCCCTATCCCGGTATGGTAACCCCCAGGCTGTTTTCTGTGCCCAAAATTCCTTGCACGTTGCTCTTCTCATCTCTCCTGTGGCCAGGGCGTTGTGTTTAACCTTGCGGGGAGAGCCCGTGGCCGGTGTCTGGTCCCTGCGGGCTCCCGCTGCCCGGAGAACATTCCGTGGTGCTGCCGGGGCAGTGGGTGCGGGGCGGGTGTTAGGCGGGAGCGGGGCTTTGTCACACGCGCTCTGGGGTCACGCACCGGTGCCTTCTGTCGCTCTGTCCTTGACGGGAGCACATCGCTCCTGCCCAGCCCCGCTGGCAAAGCTCTGAGGGAACTCGAGCAGCATTGAAACCTCCTGGGCAAGCCCCCTTTGGTTGGTGGCTCTTGAGCAAGGTTGTGATGCACCCACAACTGTGTGAAAGTAAGAGTTTTGGCAATGAAAACGTGTGTATGGTTATTTGGGATAATTGGGACTTTTTTAATATTGGGACTGCAAACAAAATTTCTCCAACCATGTGCAGGCAGTTCTGGTACATGTAGAAATTTCTGGGAGCTGTCAAATCCAAGGGTGCTGCTGCTGCTGTAGAGCAGTTTGGGAATCTGCCCCTGTGGTTGATAGGACAAGCAAAGGAATTGCTGCTGGTGGTGAGAAGATGTTTTAGATTTGCTGCTCCAAGTGACCTGGTGTGTGTTTTGTGAAGTGCACTGCAAGGAGTGGGGCGTGTTCCCCTCACTCACCCGATTTTTCCCCTTCCTGCAGGAGGATTGTTGGATGAAGGCCAACTCCAGGACTCTGAGCCACATGTCAGAGAAGAGTTGGGTTCTTTTGTGAGCAGCTCACACAGCATCCACAAGTGCCCTTCCCTGTGGCAGCTCCTGGAGGTGCCAAGATCCTCGTGCAGACATGGCGTTTAGAAGGACAGAGGGAATGTCCATCATGCAGGCCTTGGCAATGACCGTGGCAGAGATCCCTGTGTTTGTTTACACGACGTTTGGGCAGGTACAAGGAGCGGGAAAGGTGTTCCTGTCACATTCCGTGGGCTGGCTCTGCGAGGTTGTCTGCGTGAGACGGAGGCACAATGGGGTGGTGCTGGGGGACCTGGGCAGTTTGAGGGATTGGAGGAATTGCAGGGGGAGTTCAGGGTGGTGGAAGAGAGTTGTTCTGAGTGGGCTTGGAGAGGAGAGAAAAGCGCTTCCCACATTCCTCCCTGGGAGAACACCCAGGTTCAATCTTCCTCTTCATCAAAGGCGCTAAAAAAAGACTTGTCTTTTAAAGAAGAGTAATACGTTCCCCACTTGTAGTGATGCAGCACTTGGAGCAATAAAGCTCAGTTTCACACCAGGGTTTCAGAGCTGAATTTGAGTAACCTGGATTGCATCTGTCCCAGGCTTTGTGCAGATTTTGCAGTGTGTTTTCGCAGTGAGGAATGAGACCAAGTTCTTCAGGTCTTGTCAAAATGATGCTCCACAGTCTCTCTGTTGCTATGTCTTAACTGTGTAGCAGGGGGCCTGTTTTGTAGATAGGAGGGTAAAGCCAAGGTGTTTCATGTTTAACACAGGTTTTAAATTTTTTTTTTAAAAAAAGGGCAGTGGAATTGGTTTTTCATTGTTGCTCTTCCATTTCTTTTGTGTTTAAAGTCTGTCTTCTCTCAGCTGCGGCTCTCTCCAGGCCTACGCAAGGTGCTGTTTGCCACAGCTCTGGGGACGGTTGCCTTGGCTCTTGCAGCTCATCAGCTGAAGCGGCGGCGCCGCCGAAAGAAGCAAATTGCTCCGGACAAGTGCGGCTTTAAACCGGGAGGGATCACAGTGCCCATCCTGCCAACCAGGAGAGTCTCCTCCGTGAAGAAAGGTTGGCCTCGCAAAAAGGGAAAAATCCCCAAAGAGGTTGTACAGGGAGGGATGGGAAGGTGTGGGGAGAGGAAAGCATCGCCATTTGTGTAGTGCTTCGATGTGGAATGAAGTGGGAATTCTGAAGTGCAGTGCCATGAGCACAGGGTTTGGGGAGCAAAGGAAGAGACTCCGAGCTCACAGTCCTCAGGAAGAAAAGGTGTCCTGAGGTTTTCCCTGAGATTTGCAGTTCCCATCCTCTTTCCTGCAGGCAGCCTGTGGACCATTACCACGCTGCCCCAATAATAACGACCCGGGCATGCAGTGACCTGGTTCTACATTGATCTCGTGATGTCACTGTGGGCCCTGTGCTCAGCTGAGGGGAGGGGAGGGTGGCCTGGGCCAGGATGGGGAGTTGGGAGTGTCCATCCAGCTCTGCGGTGACTCCCAGACCTTGGGCAGCTTCCTCACCTGCTTGTACTGATTTAGGGGTAAGACTGACCCAGGCCCTCAGCAAAGCACTTTAGGGATTAAGCATTTGTTTGGTGAAACATATGAAAATCAAGGGAGCAGTGTCCGTGTTCTGCCTGTCCTGAGGGAAGGTGGAGGAGTTTTTGCTTGATTGTTTCCACTTGTCTCTTGCTGTCCATAAGCAGTGAATTCATTCCTCAGCCTCAGATCCCCACTGACACCAGCTTTCTTAGTCTCAGAGCAAAGCAGAGCAGACAGGAGATCTGTGGCTTATTTCTAGGTATTGGATGCTGCTTTGCCCATTCACAGTCACACTGTACAGGGTGATGTTCCCCTCCCTATTCCCTGCTGCAGTCACCTGGGCCTAAAATCCTGTTTTTGCGTGACCTTCCCAACTGCAGGATACTCCAGCAGGAGAGTCCAGAGCCCTGGCAGCAAGAGCAATGACACGCTCAGCGGGATTTCCTCCATTGAGCCCAGCAAACATTCCAGTTCCTCCCACAGCCTCGCCTCGGTAAGGACCTTGTTGGCAGGAGAAGCAGGGCTGGGAGATGTGTGTGCGTGTACCTGTCACGAGATCACCAAGTCCTTGGGCTTGTACTGGCCCATGGAGAATGCCAAAGCCTCTGGAGCAGAACAGGTTGCAGTGTAATTGTAGGGCGGGTTCTGATATTAACCTTGCACTGAGTTTCTGGAGTTCCCTGTAAACAGCAATTTTTTGTGGCCAAGAGCTCCAGGATTCCTTGGCCAGTTCTTTGGCCAAGGAGGAGCTGCAGGAGGGATTTCCCTGTGAGACATGGGCATGATTCCTTGGAGCTGTCTGTGACCCCCTCAAGGAGTTAGGCTGGGTTGTTTCTGGGTCTCACAGCAGTGGGGAGCTTGTTTGCTTTCCTCCATGGTGAGGGTTTTGGTGGCCCAGCAGCCCCTCCCTTCTGTGCTGGGGCTGCTCACAGCTTGCTTTGTTCTTAAAACCAAATTAACTACCAAAATCTGATGGCTCTGTTCAGGAAACAACACAGGTTGAGAACACAGCCCAGTCGTTCTGCCTCTTCCAAAGCCAAAAAGCGGCCTATCAGTACAGGTAATTCAGGCTTAACCAGGCAGGAGAAGCCATCAGTGCTTATACCCACCTTTTGTGAGACCAAAACTGGAAGCATTTGTGGCTTCAAGACCTGTTTCACGTCCCCATTGCTCAGAGCCTCATGTTCTGTTGGAGCAGGGGGGACACAGATGAACCTCTGTGGGTTGCTGCAAAGCCCTCTCTCGTCATCGCCCAGGCTCAGAGGCTGCTTGGCAATGCTGGGGCAAGGAGAGGGAAAAATCACCCCTTTGAAGGGAGCTGTCGAGTGCCAGCACCCCGCAGCACACGCTGGTGTTGCTGTTTTTAGTACAGCTAAAGCACCAGGAGTTGCCAAAATCCCTGCTGGCCAAAGTGTGTCTCCAGCAGGCGGCAGTGGCGGCACGGCGCTGGGCACAGCACAGCATTCCCTGGGGAACTGGGGTGTGATGGGATGTGACAGTGAGCACCAAGCTGTGTCCAGCTCTGGCCTCTTTCCCCGCCACAGGGACTCACATCCATGTAATTCCCCCATGGCTTCTCAATTCACACAGATGCTGTCCAGGTTTTGTAACATTGAAATTCTGTTTCTCTTTAAATAAAAAGCAATCCCTAAATTCGTTTTTCCACTGCTGGTGCCTGGGTGGGGATGTCCAGGTGAGGAGCAGTTTCTGTACAGATGAACTGACCCTGTACTTACAGTTTTCCTATTACTTGGTGGAAAAAACAGCTCATCCTTTGCACAGCTGCAGGTTTTGCCTGTGCTCTCATTTGCTTCCTGGGCTCCTCTTTGCTATCCAGTAAGTAAATTGGCAGCAGTGAACTGATGATTTGTAGTTCTGGATCTCAAGGTGATTTATTAACATTCCACAGGGATTGATCAATGGAGGCAGGGCAGGAATTAATCTGTCAGCTGATTATTATAGCTTTTTTTTGGTACCAGGCTCATGTTTGGACATCCTTCTCTAAGCCACAGGAAAATGCTGGTCACTGATAGTGTTGAATCCAGCACTTTATTGAGTCAGACCTTAGAAGACATTGATGCCATGACGTGAAACTGGACAAAGCTGACACTGCTGTGTGGATTGTCGAGCTCAGCCCTCCCAGAAGAGGGTCTGGTTACAAAGAGAAGAGTGAGAATTCCCCTTGCCCTCTGGGAATCCTCAGCTGTATTTTTTCTGGGAAACTGTTTCTTTTGGACTGTGCTCACTTCCTTGCCACTTCCAGTGCTTTTTGTACAGGCAGCTGGGGCTGACATGAGCTCTCCATCAAAATCCTGGTGCCTTTGTAGCAATTGCTTTGGGCCTTTCCTGGGCTGTTTCCTCCATCAGTGCTCTCCTTTTAGTGCTCATCAATACAAGGGAGCACAGGGGCAAACATGGGGAAGGAAAATGCCTTTTTGCTGAAGCTTAACTGGTGTTTGTTTGATCTTAGCATCTCTAACCTTGAGAGCATTCAAAAGGAATTTGGTGCCCTCTGCTCCCTTCCTGCAGATGGTAGCAGTCAACTCCTCAAGTCCAATACCCCCAGGGATGTGGGAGACCCAGGCAATGGGAGATGCTGGAGCCATTGGTGATTCCAGCGCAGAAAGCCTCTATGTTCAAGGTAAGCAGGCACAAGGTCATTGCCCTTGGCGGGTTGTTTATCACTGTGAGAGCAAGAACGGGGTGAGAATTGACACAGAGCATCAGCAGCTCAATGTAGAGCTCTAACAGAAAGTTCCCTTCCATTCTCAGCCTAAACTCAAATAAAAATCCCATCTTCTCCTAAAAAAATTATCTTTTTTGTCAGTGAATAATTTACTTCCAAAATACTGTTCTTGAGCAACAGGCTCATCTTGTGCAGAGAACAGTATTTTGGAAGTAACATGGATAATGTCTTAACCAGCTTGGGGATGTTCTCCTTCTAATCCAAAATAAATCATATTTAAACAGGAAAGAAATAGAATATATTTATTCTTTCAGTTGGGGAGGGATTTCCCTCTTTGCTGGATTGTCCGAGTGACCAAAGACTCATCCTCTATCTCTTTATTCCTGAGTGCCCTGGGACTCTCACAGCTGGTATTTGTTGCATTTCCAGGCATGGAGCTGTTTGAGGAGGCCCTGCAGAAATGGGAACAGGCACTGAGCATCAGGCAGAGGGACAGTGCTTGTACCAGCACCCCCGTGCCCTGGGACAGCAGGAAGCAGCAAGAGAGCATGTCTGAGAACCTTTCAGAGGTAGGTTCCTACATGCTGGAAGGCCAGCCTGGGTGCCGGAAGCAGTAAACAGTGGGAGGTTAAAAGGAGAGCAAATTAAGGGCAGAGTCAAGCCAGACTCTGTTTAAGAGCTGTCTGTATCTGCAGCTTCCTTATGCAACGGGAGTGGGTGTTTTTAATTTCTTTCTCTTTTTAATATGTCTCGCCCCCTCATTCCTCAGCTTTTCTACCCACCTGCCAGCCTTGTGTCACTCACTGTCACACGTGTCCTCCTGTGGCACAGCCTGTGGTGAGAAAAGGCTGTGATGAATGCAGCACTGCTTTGGTTGGCAGTGTTGTCTCTGTAACTTTCTAATGCATTTGAAAATGGAGATCTTGATGGTCACTGTCACTTCTGGGAGCTGGGTGGAAAGCAGAGCCCAGCTGTGTGTGTGTGGATGAGGAAAGCAGTGGTAACTTGGTAGGAGCTAGTCCCTGCAGGGTGATGTGTACCTCACTCAGCCTGCAGCTACAGAAGCCAGGATTTTAGGACAGCCCCTTGCTGTCTGAGACTTGAGGAGTATGCAGGGAAGACCTGTGTTAAAGGGGATCTAAACTAGAATGGCTCAGTGACAGCTACAAGACTAAAAAAACCTGCTGTAACTCAGGACTGTGAAAGGAGCTGAACTCCTAACTCTCCGGGAGTTCTCACTGGAAAAAAAGTGTTCCTAGTCTTTTGTAAACAGTCTGGTGTAGTAAGTATGTGGGACATTTGTCTTTTGTGCTGGATAATATTTATCCAAGTCAAATCTGGATTCTGTTGTTGTTGGCTCTCCTTGAAGAGCCCTGTAGTGTTTCTAAAACTGCCTTAAAGCCAGTTGATTCATTATGAAAATAGATTTTGTGCTTCTTGTTAATGCTTCTGTCTTCCGGGTGAGATACTCATGCAAACATAGGGTCAGTGAAGGCAAGATGCCATTCAAGTCTTATTTTCCCCACACCATTTTTTTTTTTTCCCATCCTCCTGTGTTGCTTACAGCAAACTTTGCTTATGCCCAGCACCTTAATCTACTCTGTTATCCAGTTCTGGATATCCTGTTATATTCAACACAGGTTTCCTGATGCGATTTCTCCTGGAAATTAGGCTAAAGTCAAAAGGCAGGAGAATTAAGTGGTGTATAACTTATTAAAATACCTGTTTTTCTGGGTGGCAGGTTAAAGTTCTGTAGTTCTTTCTTTCTTTTTTAAAAGGAAAACAAAATTGTGAAACTCAAAAGCCAGAGGGTTTGAGTAGGCTGTGTAGAAGCTTCCCTCCCCGTGCATTATTAGCTGCATTGTAGGATTAATGACTCCTCTCTCTTTTTATTTTTAATCATTTAATCTGCAAACTGCAAATCCCATTTTTACTGAAAATTTCCTCCCATATTTGTGCCGTCCAATCTGTCTGTGCCCAGCTGGCTAACTAAGGGTGGCGTTTATGTGTGTTCCAGGAGGAGTCCCAGAAAAGGGAGTTTGCTGAGAAGCTGGAGTCCCTCTTGCACCGAGCCTACCACCTCCAGGAAGAGTTTGGCTCCTCTCTCCCATCAGACAGCGTGCTGCTGGATCTGGGTAGGGCATCTGGCTGCAGTAAAAAGCCAATTTCCTGCCTGGTTTTATGTCTTTTCTGTAAGCCAAGTAAAGGAGGAGTGACAAAGTGCGAGTGGAAGAGAGCACAGGAGCTAAGAGGAATGTTGGTCCACGAACTCCGACACACGTGGCTTCTTTCTCTCCTCCAGAGAAGACTTTAATGCTTCCATTGGCGGATGGATCGTTGCGGCTGCGGACGGATGATGAAGACAGCTCGGCTTCGGAGGATTCTTTCTTCTCTGCAGCAGAGGTGACTGAAGTGTCAGCTGCATGTCACAGCCCAGTGGCTTGGAGGGAAGGCACAAAGCCAGCAGATCCAAACACATCTTGGGAGAGGAAGCTGATCAAACACAGAGCAACAACCCCAGGCTGAGAGGTTCATAATAGATGTTAGGAAAAGCTTTTAAATGAGGGGGATGGTATAGGCTTTTCCAACCAGCATTTCATGTCATCTTCTTATCTACTGTAGAAAACATGCCATAACAGCTAGGAAAGTGCTGTTACCTGACATAAGGTGGCTTGATAGAGTAAATTTTATGGAATATTGGCTGTGTCAGAGCTGAGACAGCTTTTGGTGAAAAAAGAAATATCTTTGCATGAAACAATTGTCACTGACAAACTTTGCTAGCTGAAGATTCTCTGAAGAAGGCCTACCTTGCTTGTGTGCAGTCTCTTGTGTATTTGCAAATATTTAATGAGCTCATTTGGTTCTTCCCATGTCTCTTGTTACCTCTACAGCTCTTTGATTCTCTCCCCTTTGAGGAAATGCCATTCCACCTCTCCAAGCCAGTGGCAGCATACGAAGAAGCTCTGCAGTTGGTGAAAGAAGGGAAGGTCGCGTGCCGGACGCTGAGGTGAAGAGCCAGCTGGAGCTGTGGGACCTTGTGTCCCCCGGGGCACTGTGAACGCATCATTTGCCTTTGAGCAGCCCCATAACCTGAATAACACTTTGGGGTCATCAAATCACAGCATCCTTCCTGCTGGTTTGGCCTTCCCAGGGAATTAGCCCCAGATTTTAGGGACTCACATGTTAAGAAAGAGTAATTGTCCCAGGAAGTTAGTGATAGGTAAGTGTGACTGTTCCGGGAGGCTGGCATAGTCCTGTACCAGCCTGGCAGAGGTCCTCTGTTCCCCCAGGGAGCTGGATAAAGGGAATGTGACTGTTCCTATCTCCTATGCACAAACTGGGAATTTAGTTTTTTGTTTTTAGTGGACCATAGTTGGTAGGAACACCAACATCCGGAGAACTGGAATTTACGCAATTCTTCCCCCTTCCCTCTAGGACAGAGCTCCTTGGCTGCTACAGTGACCAGGATTTCCTGGCGAAGCTGCATTGTGTCAGGCAGGCATTCCAGGTGAGAATGGCTCCAGGCTCCCTGGTTTCCATGGCACATGGCTGCCAGCAGCATGTTCCTGGAGAGCGCAGTTTTGTTTCCTAGACTCCAGCTTATTAAAGGTTAACGATACTGGTGTGTGCAGCATTGCACTGCTTCATGTCCCGTCCTTTTTCTTTCTCTCCCAACTCAGAATTTGAGGGTGTGTAGGTCCTCACAGGAGACATCTGTGTTCTCTTTGCAGGAGCTGCTGGAGGATGAAAGCAATCAGCTGTTTTTTGGGGAGGTTGGGAAGCAGATGGTGATGGGACTGATGACAAAAGCTGAAAAGGTAGGAAGTTTATGTAACAACTAAGCTGTGTCTTGAGTACAGGGACACTTGTTCCCCCATCCCAACCCAGAGTTTGTCCAGTATGCTTGCAGAAGCAAACTTCGTCTGAATGCTGGTGACTACTGTGATGTTGATGTCAGCTCAAATCTGAGTAGTCAAACTTCCATTTTGTTTCTCTGCTCTCCCAGAATCCCAAAGCTTTCCTGGAAAGCTACGAGGAGATGCTGCGTTATGCCCTGAAGCAAGAAACCTGGCCGACCACTCAGCAGGAGCTGGAGGGAAGAGGGGTTGGTAAAGACATTGTCTTTACAGAGTTGCAGAGGAGTTGGAAGATAATTCTTGCCCAGAGAGGTTGTGGAATTCCGATCCGTGGAAGTGCTCAAGGCCAGGCTGGACGGGGCTTGAAGCAGCCTGGTCTAGTGAAAGGTGTCCCTGCCCATGACAGGGGGTGGAACTGGATGGTTTTAAAGTCCCTTACAAGCCAAACCACTGTGATTCTATTATAATGCAAATACAGGAATGGCCCAGGAGTGAAAGAGCTGCTGCCGAAATACCATTACATTGACTTCAGCTTGTTACATTTTGTTGCTTCAAACCAAAAAAGCCCGTCTCTTTTTAAAACCTGTTCCCTTTACAGACTGTTCTGCTCCCTGACAGGTGGTGTGCATGAGCTTCTTTGATATTGTGCTGGACTTCATCCTCATGGATGCTTTTGAGGATCTGGAGAACCCTCCCTCCTCCGTGCTGGCTGTGCTGCGGAACCGCTGGCTGTCCGACAGCTTCAAGGAGACGGTGCGTGAGATGGGGAGTGCTGGTGTGAGTGTGAGATCAGTGCCAAGGACAGAAAAGAGCATAACCTCATCTTTCCCGGCTGAGCTGAATTCTCTCTTTATAAATGCCAGGCTTTCCTGAACTGTATAAACAACAGTCTTCTTGTGCATGGAAATTGTTTACAGGAAAGCTTTCCTTATTTTGAAAGCATCTGGTTGGCAACCAGACTTATGTCTCTAGGGGCCTCTACCAGTGATGCCATGGAGATGTTAAAAGATGACAGCAACTATTTTTATGAATGAGAATAAAAGGGTCAAAATAGAGGGAAAAATATGTGTGTTTTAGCATGTGGCCATTCATTCTGGAAGTACCTCAGCAGACACTGAAGCTCAAATTGCAAAGCTTTCCTTTAGTCCTGCCCCCCAGCTGTATTTTTAAGACTGATTAGTTTGACAGACTGAGAATAAAATGGCACTTTGTAACAGCTGTATGCTTACAGGGGATCATGGGCTGTTGGGCAACTATGTCAGATCATATTAACAGTCTTCAAAAACCCTTTGGCTTCTCTGGAATGGATCTGAAGTGCCTAAATCTGCTTCCAGTTTGCTTCAATTTTGTCATTTTAGAGTCGTTGGCACAAAAGGGCCACTGCTTTGATGTTTTGATGACAATGTGTTGGTAAACTTTGGGTTTTTCAAGTAATCCCAGTAACTAATGGGCTCTCTGTTAATTGTAGGCTCTAGCAACTGCTTGCTGGTCAGTTCTGAAAGCAAAAAGGAGGCTTCTGATGGTAAGCAAAATTAATCCAAAGGGAAAGAATCTAATGTATTTAAGGCTGAAAAGAGAATACATAGATCTTGACAAAGTACAAAATCTTAAGTGGTAGAAGACTGAACAGAGTCACATTCTTTGTGATGCTTTAGAGCCCTGGGGTCCTGCGGTCACTGCTCTGTTACCATAAGTAAAGCTTTGTAAAGGGAAGGCCTTGTAAAATCATGGCTTCAGCCTGTTACTTAGGCTAAGTAGAAAGAGACTGTGGGAGAGTGACTTAGCTAGAATAGAGGTAGAAAAAACATACTGCGTGACCATTGCATGTTCACATCGTGGTGTATGGTGGTTGGTGTAATTGGGTTTGTTGTGCCTTAAAACTACGTAAACCGATAACCAACTAACGGCATAACAAGGCCAGGTTTTTGGCAATAAAGATCCTCCTTTGCACCTGCCTGGGGACTCTTTGTTGCTCCGAACAGCAACAACTGCTCCAGTGCTATGCCAGTATTTTACTGAATCAGTCTGAGTTTATTCTCTCTTTTTCTTAATGTGAGGATTCAAATGACAGTGTTGCCTGTCTGGTATTCCCTCTCCCTGCTCACAATACTGTAGGAGTGGCCGCTGATCCCAAGCAACAAGGGACTGCTCCTGAATTGTATTTTCCTTGCTGGCAGCAAAAAGAATGGTTCAGGCACTGCTCCGCTCCCCGGTGCTGATGCTGATTAGCCATTACTTGATGAGTTTCACTTAAATCTGTGACTTCTAAAGTATCATAGCAGATGAGTTTATGGAGCTGGGGAACAGGAAGCCACATCTTCACAACCCTGGTTCTGCCACGGGGTCTGTGGCCTCTGGCAAGTTTTCAGCTTGATCCCAACAGCCAGCTGGTATGATGGGGTTTGGCTCCTGAGATGGCACAGAGAGAAATGAGAGCACTGGAAGCTCTACTAGTGCTGTCATGCAGTAGCTCTGCCTTGGATATTTGCATGTCCTTTCCTGGCTTGGTCAGCAAATTATAAATAGAGGCTATAAAGGCTGGCTGGTGATTGCTTTTCATTTTCTTCTGTTAATTTTCCTCTTGAAATAGCCGCTTAGAAACATGGAGATAGAAAGCTCTAGTCATCCTTCAAGGGATCTGAAAGATAAATGTAGTTTTGCAGGAAGAGATGTTCCAAATAGCTCTTAACTTCAGTTACTGAAGCTTTCTGGCAGGGAAGTTGGTGGCTGATATGGAATAAGCTGCTAATTCTGTCTGAGAATGAAGACCAACTAATTCTGTCCTTCCCTGTGGCAGGTACCAGATGGCTTTATCTCTCATTTCTACTCCGTATCGGAGCATGTCAGTCCTGTTCTAGCCTTTGGTTTTTTGGGGCCCAAGCAACAGCTATCCGAAGTCTGCAGTTTCTTCAAGGTACAGTGGCTTTTCTGTACCTCATTTGTGTGAGACTCCTGTCTGCTGGCTTAAAGCTGCTGATGTGTGCTCTTGGTGGCTGGTACTGGCAGGTGAAGGAGGTCTGACTGTAAACCTTCCTTTTCTTGCAGCACCAGATCGTCCAGTATCTGAAGGACATGTTTGACTTCGACAACGTGAGGTACACGACAGTGCAGTTGCTGGCAGAGGACATTTTGCAGCTGTCACGGCGGCGCAGCGAGATCCTCTTAGGTTATCTGGGCACCGAGACTTCCCCAGAGATGAACGGCATGCTTCCTGGGGAAACTGAGCTGCTGAAGGAGGAGCTCATCTGATGTCAGCAGAGGAAAACACTTTTGTACAAGGACCTTTTCCTCCCAGAGATGGATAAAACTACCTGCAAAGTGCAGCGGTGGCAGCAAGACTATGTGAACACACAGCAATCTGGCGGGACCTTCTGCTTTTTGTAGCCAGTAGTGTTTGCTGGGATGGATCCAGGACCACTTGCCAGCTTATGGTTTGAATTTCTCCTTTGTTCCACCTTCCTGTTCTTATTATTATTACTTTCAGTGTCTCATATATACACTGTGTCCTGAACTGCCTGGGCCCAGATTTTTGCCCAATTCTCTTGAATAGGGCAACGTATGTACCTGTTTTGCCTATGTGTTTTCTGGGAGGTAAATCCCCGAAGTTTACGATTGTGTGTGGGAACAGGAATACCATTGGTAAATTCTCCACTTGACCATTAGCTTCTCAAGGAGGCTTTGCTTGCTTTGGGATTTTTGTTACTGTTCTTCTCTGCTGTGTTCCTACAGACATTAATTACTGCTGATTTTTACCTTACGTGTGTTAACACATACAATGTGACTAGCAATGATTTCTTTCCCAGAGAGGAAGAAATAGTTCTGTAAAGCACTGAAGTAAAATGCAGGCTTCTGTAAGCAGTCTGAAGCTCTAGGAAAATTGGTCTGTTCCCTTGGTGTTGGCTGCTCTTTGGAGACCAGATGATGAGCTCTGTGTCCTGGTCATCCTTGCTTAGGAGGTTGCTGAGGTCTGTGTTTGCTCCTAAGGCAGATTAGTGTGAGGAGGGGGGGGATTTGCATCCTGCCTGTGTTTGCACAAAGTCTTTGACATCCATCAAAGTGCCTTGCTGGATTTCAGAATGAGCCAGCAGCAGCTTTTGCTGGGTAGGAGGTGTGGGGTGTGTACAAGCAGAGGGAAGGGGTAATAACGTGGTGCCTATTGCTGTTATGCACAGGGTAGTGAGAGGTGTAGATGCTGGATGTGAGGTTATGTGTGCAGATAGTTGGAGAGCTGGGATCAAACTTCTAGAGAGGAAATGACTCTTTACAGTCTGTCAGTCCTAAGAAATACAGCATAATTTTGGGTAATGATCAAATGTGTGTGTATGGTAGTGCTTCTCGAATGCTGTGATCCTGACTGCCCAGCCAGCACCTGGAATCTGGCTCCTTTGGGATGTGAGCTGAGTTGGATACTCATGTAGGACAGCAGCAGTGGAGCATGCTGGACTTAGAGAATCATAAAATTCACAGAATAATAGAATATGCTGAGTTGGAAGGGACCCATCGGGATCCAGTCCAACTTTCTGGCTCTGCACAGGACACCCCAACATTCCCACCGTGTGCTGAGAGAGTTGTCCAAACTTCTTGAACTCTGTCAGGCTTGGTGCTGTGACCACTTCCCTGGGGAGCCTGTTCAGTGCCCAACCACCCTCTGGGTAGAAAACCTTTTCCTGATATCCAACCTAAACCTCTCCTGACTCAGCTTCATGCCACTGACTTGAGGCAGTCCTGGCTTTTGTGTGAGGTTTGCAATGATTTGCTGAGTCCTCTGTGAGTGCAACGCCACAGATGAAGGTTGAGATCCAGCCTGTGCCTTCTCCTGTTTCAGTCCACATTTTGGTCCAAGTCTCACCCTCAGAATGAGGAGGTCTTCAGGACTTCCACAAATACATGAGCTTCACTGTTTTTGTTCCAGACTGATTAGTTACCCCTTGTGTCTGTTCTGGGTGAAAGACATAAGGCTTATCTGGATGTATTTTTGCAAGTGGAAAAAAATATGTAAGAATCTGGAATTTCCATATGAGTGGAAAGTCAGTGCGTGGGCTTGCAGAATACAAATGCTTTCTTCCTCTTCAGATATCTAATGTGGATTCTGCTGGTAAAAGCAGGAAGGAAGTAAACAGAGAAAAAAAGTAAACAGAAAGATGTAAAAGGAGCAGATAAATGTGCTGTGCCATGTGCTCTAGGGTCACCCTCCCTGAGCAAGGAGGTGGGACCCGATGACCCACTGTGGTCCCTTCCATCCTGACCCATTCTGTGGCTCTGTGACTGCTTGAAATGCTCCTGAGATGTTTGCAGGGGGGTGTGTGTAGAGCACAGTAACATCTGGTGCTCTGTAAGCACATCAGATTGATGTGGCTTATCCAGGAAACCAGATTAATGCAATAAACAGGACAATGCTGAGGCAGAAATTAGCAGCAGCTGCCCCAAGTGAGGCTGCATGGAATAAACTGTTATGAGAAAGATTTAAGAGACAGCAGTTGAAACTAGGAAAGGTCTCCGAGGTGTCTTGCTCCTGGCAGTGTGCAGGAAAAGAAACAGAGGATGTTGTATTAGCATGACACGCCTGCTACACGTAAACTGTGATTGGAAAGTATGGTATATTCTGAAAGCAAGTTACTTTGCCAAAAAGATAATGTTGATAGTGCTTTGTACTCTTGTATGGCTGGTTTAGAAGAAAGTCACTTCAGCAGTTTTTGTATAGTGGTTAAAAAGATGCTAAAATATGAAGATTAATGTAATGAGATGGACTGTAATTCTAAACAATCAGTGCTGTTAAATTCTCATTTTTAGTGTTGTTTTATGTGTATTTATTTACTATTTTGAGTATCTTTTGGCCTCAGTGGTTGGGCAGCCTGCCTGTTTTGTGTACAGACAAGAACACTGGCCGCTAACTTTGGGCTTTTGCATCCTTGCGGGAGAGGATATGAAACAGGGTCCCCCTGAAGCAAACACTAACTTGCACTGTGGCTTTTTAAGCTGAGGAATTGTAAATTCCTAATCAATCAAATGAAGAAAGACTGTTTAATTACAGCTTGATGCTTTTCCTTAGCCCTTATTGCAAGTAGGTTACACAGCCCTCCCAGTGACAGTAAAGAGGAATCTGCCTCGGGAACATCCACAGCTTCTTGAAAGTCAAGTTCTCCGCCTTTGCCCACCAGCAGTGACTTGGTCCTGCACCAGCCAAGGATGTTTGCCGAGACAAACTGGTTTTATCTTCACTGGGATGGGTGTTAAACTTCTCTACACCTCCCTTTCATTTCATTGCTGCTCTTTGCCCCTCCCGAATCCCAGTGTAGCTCAAGAGGAAAGGCAGAAAGTTGTCTGCAGCCTCTGAAGGGAACGGCAAGGATCAGCGGGTTCACAGGAGCTGTTCCTGTGGAAGAAACTCTCCCTGGCCTGAGCAGTGGTGTCAGGGACCTGCTGTGTTCAACTCCTTTGGATGCAGCCCTTGGGCTGCTTCCACTGATCCCACCCAGAGCAGGGCCCAGCCCAAAAGGCGACTCTCGTACTCACCTGTATTGCAGGGTAGAGTTAAAGGGTATATGGAACACCTGCCTGCCCTCTGGCTTCCTGAGATCCCTAGAAAATCCCTTCCCCAGTATATTGTGTTTAACAAAGGAAATTCTTCAGTATTAACAGCAGCTGAGATGTGTATTTGGGTAGAATCCCTTGAGATAAGACATTCGCCTTTTTTTATGATGAACCCTTGTTCTCAAGGGGTTAAATCATCCTGGGCTGACACTTGCAAGATTTTAACACTGATGGGGATTTAAAGTGGCTTAGCAGCTATGAAATAAAATCCCTCAATAGTGTCTGATGCTTAAACAGAATTTAAAATATGCATGACTTTCATTTTTTATGTGGAGGTTGTAACAAGCTTCACCAGAGGTTAAAGTACATCCTCAGTACTTTAGTATGTATGTAGAGACTATGCCAAATGGCTCTAGGAGGGTCTTTATGATCTTTAAAGCACAGTAATAAAAAAATTATGAGGAAAAATCTGCCTTGTATCTACAAAATCAGTGTGGCTTTGAAGAGCATGACTCGTATTGTCTCATACAGGGAGGTGGAAAAGCAGGATTTTATTTATCCCTCTTCAGTAGAACATTCCTCTGCCATATCTGAAACTAATGAATGTAAACTTGTGCCTCTTTTTTTCTTGATTTCCTAAAGGTGTAAAAATCTGTTCTTGTTTTGCTTCTATCTTTTTCTTTGCAGCTAATTTTTAAAAAATCTTTAATCTTAGGATGTGGGCATTACAAGTAAAATAAAACTTTCCTTCATGATTGTGGTTTTTGTTCCTAAATTTCGTGGTGAAATGTGCTAGAAACGGAGTCTTTGGTTTCTGATTTAGTTGTGGTGGCAACCTTTGCTGCTAGTGATGGTATCAAACAAGGCTTACTGTTCCTAGGGCTAAAATGATGAACTTGAAAGGTTTAAATGTAAAGTTAAAGGGTTTGATTGCATGGAGAGTCTTCCTGGGTCTACTGACAAGTCCACAGATGAAGTGGGCTATAAAATAAACAAAACAACTCCTTGTACTTTAAACCATGGTTGGAAACTGTGGGGTTTCATTTTTCAGATTTTTCTGTGGTGGTTTGGCTGTACTGGAGTGTCGTGTGAGTAGGCTGTGATGAAGTGATAACAGAAATCCCAGTGAGGAGCAGAATCTCTTAAACATTGTCCAAGTTCTTGTAGCACTTATCAGCTTCCCAAACTCTGTGAGAGAAACCCAGACTAAAGCCTGCGGGTTGGTATCAGAGCTGCCTATCTGCTGAGCAAGGCAAGAAAATCATCTTCTTGCTCTTCTGAAACAACTACAGTGGATTTAAATACTTTCATTTTCAAATGATAGAGAAACCAGACTGAATCAGATAGGCTGTTTCTTCCACAGTGATTAAAATTTCATCCCTACGCTTAAAAATAAAAAAAGTAAAAACTAGTCTCTTGCATTAATGCAAGCCTGTCATGAACTCTGATATATGCAAATAAAATGTTCATGGATAGGAAAATTTTTGTCTCACGCCACACCCTGATCATTAGTTGAGAGAGTTAAAAGGAGTTTATCTCAGTTTCCATGGAGTCAGACTCCACACTCATTACAGCTCCAGAGCAGCTTTGTGCTTTCTTGTGCTGAGGCACAGAGCAAAGGCTGCTCCGTGTATTGACACTTTTTTCTCCTGTTCAGGAAGGAGTGGGTGAATACAGCAATGAAGCCCACAATTTTCAGTACTTGTCATGGTACATAGATCAAATGTAATCCACTCTGCCAGCATAACTCTACATTCAATAGCTTGGAAAGGAGGAGATTTATTTAACTCGAATAATGAAAGCAGTAAATCACTCATGCTCCCTCATAGCAGTCTTCTGCGATGAACCAAGCTCCTGCAGTAAATATTTGCTCTTTCTTTCCAAATAATAAGACTTCAATGCTATTTTATTTCTTGAAATGCCAGGGAGAATGTCAGCTATGAAGAGCTTGTTGAAATTAATGGGACATAATCATAATTGAAGCAGGTATATTACAACTGCAGGAAAAGGAGTTTTGTACCCTTTTTGAAATCTTAATTTACGGGATAGAAATCCTGGTCCGTGTGCTTCCCTGACACAAATTAAAGGCAACTTCATGCCTGTGTTGATCACTTCTTGCAGGGCTCTTGCATATTTATTTTTCTGTAAGTGTAATTTTTTTATATTGAATTAACTTTGGTTGTTTGGCCTGAAGGTAGATTTGCCTTCTGAAAGCTTTTCTGTGCAATGCTGCTCCATGTTCTGCTTTTCCTCAGGCTCCCCAGGTAAGTCTTATTTCTTGGGTCACATATGGGAACATTCCTTTGGCTTGGTTTTCAAAGTGGGTGATTTCAGTAGTTAAAGGTATTTGGGGGTGAAAAAAAAGTATCACCTGGACCCGGTGTTGCCTGGCATTTGGAGAATCTTTACAGGATTTTCTGCCAGGACTTAGGAAGAAATTGTTCCCTGTGAGGGTGGTGAGGGCCTGGCACAGGTTGCCCAGAGAAGCTGTGGCTGCCCCATCCCTGGAAGTGTCCAAAGCCAGGATGGACGGGGCTTGGGGCAGCCTGGAATACTGGAAGGTGTCCTTGCCCATGGCAGGGGGTGGAATGAGATGACCTTTAAAGTCCCTTCTCAAACAAAGCATTCTGAGATTCGATTACTTTATTCCAGGCTTTTATTTTCACATATGCATGTCCACATGGGAGCTGCTCGTCCTTTACAGAGCTAGATGTAGTTCCTAAGTGTTACTTTAAAAAGTCCAAATGTGCATTTTCAACGGAGCTTGGACGTTATCACTTAATCACTCCTGTGTCGGGCAAATAGAAATGTGCGCGGGGTAGCGCAGTGATGCTGTGATGTAGCGCTGAATGTAGTAATACCCTTTTGAAATTAACGATTCTCATTTAAGTCCACATATTTTTATGTATTTCGCTTGTTGGTTGTTTTTTTTTTCAACAGCTACTGGGGCGGCTGCAGTGGGGTGTGAGGGCAGCCAGGGCACCACCAGAGCGGGAACCCGCGGGCCGTCCCCAGCGGGGTGTGAGGGATGTGAGGGAAGCCCGGGCTGTTCCCGCCGGAGCGTGAGGGGAATCTGGAGCGGGTCGCGCCGGGCTGTAGGGATGGGAGGGGAGCTTGGGCCGTTCTCGCCGGCGTCTGCAGAGAGCCCAGCCCGGCCATTTTCCCGCCGAGCCCTCGCCTCAGCGCCCCACGCCCACCGCGCCAGCACCGCCGCTGATTGGCTGAGAACTGGCGCCAGGGCGAGCTGCTGATTGGCCTATCCGCACGGCACCTCTGGCCAATGACGAAACGCCTTGCCGCCCGCCTTTCCTCCCACTGGCTGTGCCTCTCCTTGTGCCCGCCCACCGCCAGGCTGCGGTGCCGGCAGCCGATTGGCTGAGGCGCTCCCCGGGCTGGATGTTTAATTGGGCGGTGCTGGGCCGCCCGGCGCCTCACCTGCCGCGCGCCGCCATTGGCCCGGCGCTCCCCGCGCCCCCGCCCATTGGCCGCACCGCCCCCCAAGAGCGTCCCGATTGGTTGTAGCGGCCCGGCCCGGTATCCGGGTAAGATGGCTGCAGTCGGGGAGTGCTCGCTGCCCGCGCCGTGGCGGCCGGTCTCCCTCACTCACGTCGAATATCCCGCAGGTAACGTTCCGCTTTGCCGCCGCCGGGCCTCCCCGCCGCGCCTCCGCGCGCGGCGGGGTCCTTCCCGCCGCCTCGCGGCGCCGCAGAGGGCCGGGCTGGCGGCTGCCAAATAGTGAGCCATTGAGCAGCAGTGCTGAGGCGGTGGGGCGCGCGTGCGCGCTGGGGGCGGTGAGGCGCTCTGCCAGATTGTGAGCTCGGCGGCAGCGGCGCTGCGCATGCGCAGTGGGGGCTCCGGGCTGGGGGTCTGCGGGGGGGACCGAGAATGGGGAGGGGGACGGCTCCGTCCCGGGGGTCCTGGGGCCGCTCGGCCCTCCATTGCCGCCCTGCCCTCTCCACACCGCAGCTTCGCCGCCTCTGCAGCCCTCTGGCCATGTGTGGATGCCCCCGGCCTCGAGGCGAGGGTCCCACCCCCGGTGTGCAGCTCCCCGCTGCCGCCCCAGCAGCGTGCTGGAGTCGGTATCACCTCCCTGCTCCGTGTGCTGGGGGTCTGGCTTGGTGTGTCACCGTGCCAGCGGACTCTGGGGGCCCTCGTGACACCCCAGGGAGCGGGGATGTGGCAGCGTGGCCATGTCCCCGGGGTGGGCTCGGCTGCCAGGGGAGTTTGGTGGCTGTGCTGGCAGTGGGGGTGGCAGGGTGGCCCTGTCTCAGGTGGATCTGGTGGCTCTTCTGGGAGCACTTTGGTCAGTCAGCGCTGAGGAAGTGCCCCGAGGACTCCAGGCACAGAATGTTTTGTGGCTCAGCTCTTGGCGAGGTGGATTTGGGTCCTGGCAGCGTTGAGAAGCAATAGGTGCCTGAGTGCAGGATGGGCTCTTCCAGCTGGGACAGGTATGATCCACAAAGGTTCTGCACACCAGCAGCCTGACCCAGGTGGAATGAATTCCTGATCTGCCAGTGTGCAAGAGCAAATGGGTCTGTGTTCAGCTGGCAGATGTCTAAACTGTGTCCCATCAGTACCTGTGGTCCTTTGGAGCTCCTCTGGGTGTTTTGTGCTGTGCTGGGTTTGGGTGCTTGTTATAATCAGAGATAATAGAAAAATGAAGTGTTGGAGTATTAGTATTAACCATTTGCTCAAAATCCAAATCTTGTCTGAACACAATTCTCAATATTTCCAGTTCTCCTAGCAAGCCCCCAGCTTGCCGTGAAGTGTTGCTGTATGTCCTACTTCAATAGCTGGATTTTAGTTCTTGATGAAAGCTCCTCTGAGAAGTGCAATTCCTAAAGCTTTTAAAGTGCTTGGGGATCTTCTGGGTTGAAAGTACCCGTTTAGCTAGGAGGCTTGAAATGTGACAACATTGAAAAAATATCTGGCAGTGGAGATACATTATTTCTTGGCCCTCCCCCTTATGGCTGTTCCATGGCTTTCTGTGATGCTTTCTGTGGAATATTGGCATTTCCTTTCCTGTCTTGCGTTTTCCTCCACACGGTAAGCTCTTCTGCCATCCACCTTCTCAAATATATTAATGTGACAGTTTGGAAGAGATGGGGAATAATCTTGCCAGTAGTACTGATATATTCATTTTTGTATCTTATCTCCTTATCTGAACCTGGCAGTATACACAGAGCGTCCTGTGCTCCAGTTGTTGGATTGGTTTGGGAAATGAAGGTGGTGGAAATTGCTGCACAACGGTTATCTGTCAGATCTTGAACAATGTGACATAACCCAATTATTTTCTCTCTGTGTTGAAAGTCCTTAAACAGGCAAAGGGAGGAGATGATTGCATGGAGGGGTAAATCACCACCCAGCTTAGGGTTGTGTACGGAGGGGATGGGCACTGTGTTTATCTTGGATAAAATATGCGTTTATGAAAGCCTATAAAGTGGAGACAAAGGACTAAAACAATAAAACAGCTGGAGGTGTAAAAGTTTGTTAATTTATTTTCATAGAATGATTTAGGTTGGAGAAGCCCCTGAGATCAAAGAGTGCAGCCGTTCCCCCAGCACTGCCAAGGCCACCACTAAACCATATCATGAAGTGCCACATTTACACAGCTTTTAAATCCCTCCAGGCATGTGGAGTCCACCACTGCCCTGGGCAGCTGTGCCAGGGCTGGACAACACTTTCTGTGAAGAAGCTTTTCCTACTATCCAAGTTAGATGTCTCCTGGTGCAACTTGTGGCTGTTTCCACTCCTCCTGTTCCCTGGGAGCAGAGCCCAACCTGCCCCTGGCTGCACCCTCCTGTCAGGGAGTTGAGCAGAGCCAAAAGGTCGTCCCTGAGCCTCCTTTTCTCCAGGCTGAGCCCCTTTCCCAGCTCCTTCAGCTGCTCTTGGTGCTCCAGACCCTTCCCCAGCTTCGTTCCCTTCTCTGGACATGCTCCAGCCCCTCAATGTCTCTCTTGTTGGGAGGGGCACAAAACTGACCCCAGGATTTGAAGTGGGGCCTTAGCAGTGTCCAGCACAGGGGGACTTGGTGTCATCGGTGAACTGTCTGAGAGTGCACTCGATTTCCTTGTCCAGATCATTAATAAAGATATGAAGCAGAACCTGCCCCAGAACTGAGCCCTGGGGAACACTGGTGCACAGCCCCAGCTGGATTTAGCTCCATTCCCCACCAGTCTGGGCCTGGACAGGTTTTTTACCCAAAAAACAGAGCACCCATCCAAGCCGTGGATGTTCTTCAGGAGAATGCTGTGGGAAGCGTTGTTAAAGGCTTTACTAAGTCGAGGTAGACAACACTTTGGTCTAAAAAAATGACTTGCAGTAAGATGGTAGGTCTGATGCTTTTATCTGGATTTGGGGAAAGCGCTCATAACTTTATTTAGAAAGCTGTTCATGTTCAGCCTGTGCACATCTCAAGTCCGGGTCCATAAAGCTTCTAGATAATGTATATTTATAAAGTAGTGATGTTGTGCTCAGCACAGTGGAGTTAATGTAGCCTTGTGCTGCTGAGAGGGGTCGGAAAGAGAAATAGATCCTGCTTTTACCAACATCAATTATTAAGCTGTCTTGGCATGTCATGCATTGCTCTGTGGCAAACAGCTTCGGCTCTTGGCTGATCCCAGAGGCTGCTGAGCTGCTGTGGCAACTGCCTCTGGAAATCTCACATCTTTAAAGATTTCCAGTGCAGAACTGCTGTCACCCCAGCTTTCATCTGCCACGGGTGACGGTCCCACTCCCTGGGACCAAAAAGCTGTCACTGCTGATTTCTGCCTGGCAGACAGAGCCTGGATTTGGGCTTCTGCTTCTAATTGTGAAGCGGAGAGGTGTCTCCACAATGGTGTTTCCTGTCCTGGTCTAATGTTTCCTTATCAATAGTGATACATCGAATCCATCCTTAGTTGCGTTTGCGGCTGCACAGCTCTCCAGGGCTTTCTGTGATGTCCACTTTGAGCAAAATAAATGAGAAACAGCAGATGAACGCTGTGGTAATCAACTCCATGCTGGTCTGAGGAATGGAATCTTGGAGACCTGACTGAAATACTACCCATAGGGAATGTTAGGATTAAACATAGGGAGAAAAAAATCAGCCATGGCAGTGCTGCCTGGGTGTGCTAAAGCATGCTGCTGCAGAGGACAGCCTGTAAAAATATCATCCTGATGCTGCTTTCAGATTTTTTTGATCCTGGAGCATTTCATATTAGCAGCTCTGCTTTGATGAGACCAAGGAATGATCTTGCATAGAGTCAGGTTGCTGGCAGGTAGGCAGGAATAATCCTTCTTCCCTATGTCCTTCCATTAATGAGCTGGTGATTGCATCAGGACTGTTAAGTCCTTTGATGGATGTGTAAAAGTCTGATTGCTCTTTGAATCCATTTCCGCTTTGGATCTCACAGTATCTTTGACACTGAGCTTTGTAGCTTAATGTGGTTGTTGTTTCTTTTCTGTTTTTAAGTCCACTGCTCAGTAATTTCATCAAACACTCTCTCATGTGCAGTGAGAGGCAGCAATTGTTTGCTGTCAATTTCTCCATATAATTCATGACTTTATAGAACTGTTGTATCATCTGTTTTCCTTTTTCAGCTGAAAGTCTGATTTATTTGATGTTTTCTGAATGGCTACTGTCGCATACTTATCTTTGTCCCCATTCTATTTGCCTTTTCTGTGTGTACTCTCCCTTTTTAGCTGGTGACACCAGAATTGCGTAATAAATTTTTGTAGTGCTGTAACAGTAACTTCTGTTGTGCTCTTAAAAATGTTCTTCTTGCCTTTTTGACTGCTGCAGAGCACTGGATGCTACTCTGAAGGTATTGGCACACACTAAGTCTGAGGGTTTTTGTTTGATAACAACTGAACTAAGTCATGTCATGAGTATAATTAGGGTTGTTTTTTCCCGTATGCATTGCTTTGCATGGGATGACTTTGTGCTGCAGACTTAAAACTCATCTTCAGGGACTTCCTGTCTGTAGAGTGAGTTTCACTGGAGAAACATTGAGTTCCTGGTTTGTTTGGGTTTTTTATTATTATTTGGAGAAAAGAAAGAAAACTTCCTCTCTTCAGTGCAGCTGGGATTCTTAGAGCTCTTGGACTTTCTGGACCTGCTCACGCTGGACAAATTCTTTAAGGAGAAAAACCTGGTGTGCTAAACCTTTCCTCTGTGGAATGACAGAGAATACTCCCATTTTCCCAGTTTCTCCAGGATGTTTCCTCCAGCTAGGCAGAGTTGGAGGGGCATGTGTGCAGAATCAACCTGTGGGTGAAGAGGTTCAAAGGTGCTGGTGCTGTGTCTGTGTTATGGCTCAGCAGTTCTTGTTGCTGTTCAGTGTCAGCACATGCAGCTCCTATAGGAATGTTTGTTCTGATAACCCTTCTGTCATTCCGTGCAGGGTGGGAACTCACAAGTCAGGGCTCATTCTAAGAGCTAAGCAGTATCTCTTGGAAGAAGCAGATCCCGCTCTTGTTTGGCTGCTTTAATGCAGGGTTTATGTTTAATCTCCCTGCAGAAGTTATGTCTGATTCCTGCCTTTATGCCATAATTTAAAGCCTCCTGCAGATGTTTTTGCTGTCCCACAGCTCATGTTATGGGGATACTCACAAGCAGAGGAAATGACTCTTTTATACCATGAATATTTAGTGATGAACATGCCCGTGACACATATACACTGCATGTTGTCTGTGCAAGTTGCACACATGCACTTAGCCAAGAACGCACAACCAGCGGCAGTGCCACAAATAGATCCTTCAATAGGAAGTGGCGGTGGCAAAGCTCAGTCTTGTGGTAGGATGTGGTTGGGGGCTGTTGATTCACATTTTTACATCCTATACAGGTTAAGTAGATGTGGTGAAGCTCAGATATTTCCACTGACAGGATGCTGGGTAAAACGTTGAACTGGAGCAGAAGTAGATGCTGAATGAAGGCTGAAAAAAATAGCGTGTGTCTGAGCTATGTATAGTGCTGTACGTACTTATCTCTTGGCTGCCCAAAAATGAGGTGGTTGCATCCTTTATGTTTGCTTCTTGAGCTCCAAATAATGTCCAAGGAAAGCTGGACTTCAAAAAAGCAGAATTTTAAACTAAACGAAACCCAAAATGTATTTTAAGTAGATTCTCCTTTTGCATTTTTGGAGAGATTTTGTCTCTCTTCCTACTGGTTGGAGGAACCGCTTTAAAATTCCCAAATTTAGTAAATTAAAGGAAAATTAATTTTTTTTTTGAAAGGGGGGGATGCTGCTTGTTAGATCTGGCTGGACTTTAAACTGTGGCTCTCCTGCACGTCTCCTTTCCCTGGGAACAAGTCTCGGAGTGCACTGGAGCGTGAGAGGAGACAGGAGTGACAAAAGTAATCACGCTCCAAGGCCCCTGGAGCACTGCTTGCTGAGCAGTGCTGGCCTTTCTCTCAGAGCTCACTTTGCCTCCTCCACTGGGGATTTCCAGTCCTTTCAGAGCTGCTTCAGTCACTGTAGCTCTGCCTTGAGCTGATCCAGTGTGTCTGTTTGTGATGGCATTAGTGCATTCCTGGGGCAGCTCTTTCAGTTAGTGCCTAGCTGTTTATTTGCCTCCTCCTGTAGAAAAAGTGGCTTCAGAATGTGACTCTGTTTAATTGCCATTAGCCACAGGAACATGAAGTATTGTTAGGGATATCTGCTCTGTTTTAAATGGACAGCTGAAATATTTGAGGAGCTTTTATGTTAAGATTGAGTAAAGGACTTGCCTGTAGGCACATCTGGGAGTGATGGTGTCTGGTTCCCCACTCAGGTGTGTGTTGTGTGCCTGTGAAGTCTGGGTGATTTGATTTATTGGAAATGTTATCACGTAACATAACAGAGGATTTTGAGTTTGCTACTGCTGATCCTATTTAAATTAAAAGACTACTTGCTTAAGTACCTTTTCACCATCTGCACGAGAAATAGAATCCCCTGAGAAGATAAATAATCTGGTTTGGTTTTGGCTTGACAAAATTATGGCTTTTAGTCTGGAAGCCTTTATGTACTGTGGTTCAACAGAGTGAATGATCTGAAACATGGTGATCTCTTGATGAGGAGCTCTCTTCATTTGGTAATGATGGAATTGAGATTATTGGAAAAGTATTCCTAAGGCTTTCGGGTAGTTTAATTGTCTCTTGACAAGGTGGCTTGTCCCATGAATGCCCTCATCATTGATGACAAAATTCATTTTGTTGAGAGTTTGTGATTTATGTAAAAGTCTTGATTCTCTATTGCCAGGTAACTGGTACTGTCACTTACTTCCCCTTTGTGTTACCATAATCCATTGCTTTGGTAGCATTTGGAACGCACCTGATGCAAGACAAACCTGCCATATGGAGCAAGAAAAGTTTCAAATTCAGCGTCTTCCAATGCTTTTCAGGTTAAAACCAAAGTAGAACCTCACTTCAGTGGAAACCCAGTGTGCCTGGGGGTTTTGTCCTCCAAATCTTCCTCATTTCACCTAACTCCTGCTAATGATCCTTGCTGATGATGTTGCTGGTTCCCGAATTTAACCCAGAGTTTGGAATTCCAGAGGCTTCCGTGCACTATACCTGATGTAACCACAACTATGTGGCGATAACATCAGCAGCATGAACTTTGTTGTAAAGGGGCAATAACTTATTTTTTATCAGTTCCAGCATTCGGAGGCCAAGGTTAAAGTCCTTTTCACTGAGTGCTGCTTTGAAATGTGGGTGCGTGGGCTGGAGAGACTCAGTATCTTGCAGTGGAATTGATCTAGGAATCAGTCCAATGATCAGCCTTGCAGAGGCATCCTGTTTCCTTTTGAGAGGAGGGGAGAAGGACAAATTTATGTGGGGGCTGATCCTTTTGTGTTCAGTGATGGGATGGAGAGGATCTGGTCTCTGAGAACCAATACACAAAGTACCCATCTCTTCTGTTGCTCACTGGGTTCATACAGCGAGTTTGTGGGGACTTCTCTATTTAAAGATTCTCTGGCAGACAGTTCTCACTCTTCTGATACGAATTGCTGATCTTGGAGCAAAATTACTCTGATAATTTTTTGTTTCCTCGGAATTTGTGCTGACATCTTTTCTCCAAATACTTCTGTATGTGTCCCTTTTCTGGGAAGAGAGGCAAGAGAAACTTGGATCAAAATGCACAGCTGCTCCTTACTGTTGCTGCCCACTTCTGTGTCTATTGTAGTTCAGAATAAAGGTTTTGAGGGACCTTATGACCTCTCTGAGGTCCCGTTGCTGCTCCCTGATTCTCCCTGGGGGATAACTAGACTGTTAATTATTTGGGTTGGAGGCCCAAATCCCCTTCTGTGTGGTACAAGTGGGCTACTGGTTAAAAAGGCAGACTATCCTTTATTTCCCTGACATCTGCTATGTTTAGGTATTTATTTCCTTCCCATTTTGCTAATGCTAGTGTTCGTGCAGACACATGGTGAGACAGATTAGGAAGCTGATCCAGCTGAAAACTAACTCATTTTAGTGAGGGAGTGGGAAAGGACTTGTTTGGGGAGTGCTTGCTGGCACAGAGAGGAAATAGGAACGAGGAGAAGGGCAAGATGCTGCCTCTTTTACAGCAGCCTGTGCTTATGTTGGATTAAAGTGGCTCTGGGCCCACACCCATGGTTATTGTTGTACATTGGGTGGCAGTAATCTCTGCTGAACGATTTCAGGCTCCTTTTGTCCCTGATTTTGAACCTGCATGGAAGCACTGCTGTCTCCCTGCTTCGGCTCCTCTGTCAGTCTGGAACACGGGGACTTGCTGCAGTGCTGAGTTTGCCCCTCTGCTCTGTGATCCAGGGCTCTGGCTGACCCATGCTATGGTGGCAGGCAAGTACCCGTGAAGTTCAAACTGATTTGTTTCTCTTGTTTGTTTCCCTAGGTGATTTCTCTGGCCAGCTTTTAGCTTATTTGAGTCTTGGTCCAATATTCATTATTGTTGGCTTTGTAACACTCATCATATTCAAGAGAGAGCTTCACACGGTGAGTCCTTCTCTCCCTTCCCAGCCTCTCCTTATGACAAAAGTCTTTTCCTTTGTCACCTGGGGCTCCTGTGTTCACACTTCTTTTTCTCTCTATAAGGAGCAATTTTAGGAAAGGCATCTTCCTGTCAGGGAACAGCAGGAGACACTTAGCACCTGTACCAGGTTAAAAGGCTGCTCAGCCTTTGCTGACTTCTCTGTTACTCTCCGGTGTGTTTTGGACATTATCTGTCCAGAACCATCGGGGGAGATGTCTGAGAAAGTACAGAATGCTGTTGCATAGGAGGAACACTCCCAAGATCCAGTAGGATCATAGCACTCGGCAGCATATGCAGGAAATGGTGTGTGTAACTCAGGAGGATGCACTTTCTTTGAACTACTGAGGCAGAAGAGGGGTTAAAAATAAAACCTACAGCTTTCCAAGGGAGTGGATCTGTCTTTAAGGGCTGCTTTTCAAATGTGAGTTGAATACCAGGGGCAGAAGTGACTTATTTCTGTCCAAATTCTTATAATGCTTTCTATCTGCTCTGCCAGGTAGTCGGGAGTCAGTGTCATGGATAAACTCCCTCTAGGACATATAAACCTCTGGTAACATCTCCCCTCAGTAAACAGATAAAACAGGAGCCACTGAAAGGATTTTGACAGCACATTTCAAATGTAGGGCCACAGTGTCCTGGGAACCAGCGGCCCAAGGGATCTGGGAATAGGACTTTTAATTAGGAAAGGTAGCTGTTCAGTTTTGGCAACTCAAAGGTTTCGTGTTGGCCCAAAAGAGAGAGCAAGCCAGAGTAGGTATTGCACAGATTTATAGATTTCTGAATACAGGGACTTGTTTGGTGTTGGTAATGAGACAAGTGTTCAGGTTGATTCCCAGTTCTTCATGTGGGAAGTCACCACTGGGCTGGAGAGAGACACTGGCTGACTTGCAGCAGCCTGATCTGTGGCTCAGTATGTGGAGTGAAAAATTGCTTCATCATGTGGAATGGGACTGAGTGTTAAGGAGGCAGAGTGTCATCACCAGCTGGGAATTTGATCACAGCAGCAGGACTAATTTAGGGGAGGTATATGAACTGTGGAATTGAAGAGTAAAAATAAATGCTGCCAGGTCTGGCTTAGCTCGGAATGTGAATTCGTCTTAGACTGAAGACAGCAGCTTCAAGATGAAAATATTCTTAGACGGAAAAGCCAGAAAACCTAAAAAGTCACCTTTGTTTTAAACTGTTTACCCAGATAGCAGTGTCTGCACTCCCCCTGTTGGTCATCGGGAAAAGCCAATTCCCGAAAACCTGCCCTATTAAAAAGGCCGCTTTCTGCACTTGCTGGTGCAAGGTGCTGGCAGAAGGGCCCAGCTGTGTCATTTTTGTCTTTCTGTGTATCAGCTGCTGAAAAGCTGTGTATACACAATGTGTTGCCAAATAGAAAGTGAGCTGAAAATAAATGCTTTTCTTCCTCAGGTGTAGAATTTGGAAGCCGTTGGTTTTAACTCTAGTAGTCAAAAAAGAAAATTAGAAACATAGTGTTTGAGGTTTTGTCAACAGAGAGAGCCTGGTAAGTAGAAGGATCTTTTAGAGGGAATGACACAGCTGTCTTGCCTTCACAGATCTCTTTCTTGGGAGGGCTGGTGTTCAACGAGGGAGTGAACTGGTTAATAAAAAATGTAATCCGGGAGCCTCGGCCGTGTGAAGGTAGGGTATGGACCATGAGTGTGGTGGTGTCAGGGGAACTTTGGGTGGAATGCTGACCGTGGGGGGTTAGAGGGTTTTTCCCCCTTAGTTGACTGGATATTTGGGTGTAAAAAGGCTGGCAGAGCCACCTGAGCAGGGACATGTCCTTTGAACTCTGTGCACACTCCAGCAGCGTGGTCTGGCTTCACATCTGGAGTGTTCCAGCTGCTGACCATACCTTGACCGTATTCTTTCTTCTTTTCTTCCCAGAAGCCCATTCAACAGTGACCACAAAATATGGGATGCCGTCCAGCCACTCCCAATTCATGTGGTTTTTCTCTGTCTATTCCTTTCTGTTCCTTTATTTAAGGTAAAAATTCCAGGTCAGGTTATGGCTGTTAATATGTTGAAACACCTGAAATGGGTGGCTCCCTTGCTGGGTGCCACTTGAGTGGGATAATGGAATTAAATCTGAGGACCTGCACAATTTATTGTGGCTTGGGTGGGATTGGAGCATGTCTGTCTCAATCTGAATGTAGGGCTGGAGTTACCATGGCTGAATACTGGAGGGTGTGAGTGGGCTTCTTTTTACCTATCAGGGTAAAGGTCTCCCAATTTTCTTTTTCTAAGCTGTGATGGTGCCCAAGTGTGAGGGAAGAGGTGGGGGATAGGGAGGAGAAATGAAGAGCTGCTTTCTCATTTTGTGTCAGTTTCGGTGGGGTTATCTACAATTGTTTGGGTAATACCAGCTGTCCACTTGCATGACTTTTTAGTTCACCTCCCTTACCAAAGACTGGGTTTACTTGCTGTACTTTAACAAAATTCTTGCTGGGGCATGGCTTTGTCTTGTGGCTCTATGTGTGGAAGAACACAAAACTCACAGTTCCTCCTGGCTCTATGGGCAGTGGAGGGACTCTGATGTCTTGGCTCCCTGTTGCATATGCTCAGCACATGCCTCTCACATCAGTGTGAGCATCCTGCCTTCCATCACAGCAATGCCTGTTCACAGTTGGAGAGACACACGTGTGGCTTCCTGGCTGCTCTTTAACTGCTGCCAGTGGGAGAGATTGCTGCTGGGATGGGATCGAACTGCCTGTGACCCCACTGGAGTAGAGCTTTCCTAGGGTTTCAGAGGGAGGGAGGTCAGGACTGCTCAGCTCCCTGTCCTGTGCTAATGGCTCTCCATCTCTTTCAGAATGCACCAAACAAACAATGCGAGGTTTCTGGATTTACTATGGCGACATGTGCTGTCCATCTGCCTCGTCACAGTGGCTTTGCTAGTCTCATATAGTAGGTATGGAGCAACTGTTTGTCTGCTGCTGTCATACAGCCCCATGGCCTGTCCCAGCCAGCAGCCCTGGCATTCCTTATCCTGCCTTTCCCACCTAATTCTCCACTGCGCTGTACGAGTTGGAGCTCTGTGGAAGTGTTGCCATGAGACCCAGTAAACAAAGGTGCTATGTGTGTGATGCTTCACAGAAGCATTTGTAAAACCCCAGATCAGCTGAGCTTGTCCCAGTTCCCCGTGGGCTCCACTGCCATGCTCCAGCCTCGCTGCCTCGCCCTTTCCAGCACTAATCGTGGAAGCATTGCCCCGTGCCTTGGCACACCAGCATCTGCAGCATGTGGATTGCTACAGTTGATCAATCCCATTGTTTTGCTTGAGCATTAGTTAATCAAAACATTTATAGCTGTTTGGCTCACAAGATTTAGTTGTATTAAGATGAATAAAGAAAATGGAACTTTGATCATGATTTCTTTTTCTCTTTAGTAGATTAAATGTAAAGTGAGCTCCAGTGATTGGAAAAACAGACAAATTCAAGGTAGAAATAGGGTCACATTTTCCACAGGAAAGTAATTACCTGTTGGCACTGTTGACTGTACACTACAGCTGATTACTTGCTACTAATTATTTTAAAATTGTGACAGGACAAATTTGTCAGAGGTATATGGTCTAATTAAAACAAAATTAGAGGAAATCAAGTGGCCTGTGTTAGACAGAGGGTCAGATAAGATGATCATAATGATATATGGACGAAAAGAATTTTGAACGTAGCTTGTGCACACATATAACAGGCCAACAGTGCAGCTCTGAGTGGCTGCAGTCGCAGTGAGCACATTGGTCATGCAGCCTCTGTACTTGTCACAATGGAGAGCAGAAAAATCACAAAAAAAAAATGCTGTCCATGTTCTTAAAAGCCTTTAAGCGCTAGCTTTGGTGGCCTGGAGGGGACTTGTCCTCTTACTGGCTTTGGAAAAGTCTCTTGTGGGAGCTAACAGTATTAGTTCTTCAGCTGATCCAAAGATGGATGAAGGAGAATGTGGAGGGTTACTGAGTTAAACTAGAAGTGCTCCAAGCTGAAACTGCTGTAGCAGGGGAGAATTTTTTCCATTGTTTTTCCCCCACTATTTTTGCCAGTTTTTTACTGAAAAAAACCACCCACTTTTAACATCTGGAGGGTAACTTGCTCACAGCATCTGTGGGTTCAGTGACACCTCAGCTCCTGAGTCTTGCCTCCTTTTGTTTTAAAGCCTGTCTGGTGACTCTTCTCTTCCACTGCAGGGTTTATTTGCTTTACCACACCTGGAGCCAAGTCCTATATGGAGGTGTGGCAGGAAGCATCATGGCCATAGCCTGGTTTGCCTTCACACAAGAGATCCTAACTCCCCTCTTCCCGAGGATAGCTGCGTGGTAAGTCTCTTTATTCTGTGGAGGTTTGTTACAGATGTTAGAAATGAGAATTCCTGGGCTATGTCCCAGTTTTGCATACTGGCTGTTGTGTAACCTACTTTGTTCCTCCATGCTTTCTTGTGCATGCATATATACAAAGGATCACGTGTCCTTGATAAGGGTGGGGAAGAGGGAATTCAATCTAACTGCTGCATTTTGTAAAGCCCTCCTAAAGCTGTGAGGTATGGCAGAGTGCTGGAGGAGCTTTGCACGATGAACAGCAGACCTTTCTTAATGGATGTCTAATGACCTAGTAAAATTGCAGAGCCATTTACATGTAATGTAATCTGGAAATATTGTATAAGGAAAGAAAAAAAAGTTTTTGATTAAATGTAACAAAGAATTCTTTCCCCAGCCTGAAGTGATAGAATAGTACTGTTAACTAGAGCAGGTTTTGTGCCTTTTCTTTTTTTTTAAATCAAAATTGCAGTGGAGAAAGTCTAATTATTTCCCCCTTTGCATTGTCTGTTTTCAGGCCAATTTCAGAGTTCTTTTTAATCCGAGATACCAGCCTCATTCCTAACATCCTGTGGTTTGAATACACAGTCACGAGAGCAGAAGCAAGGTAAGTTCTGCTGCGAGTGGAGGAGCGGTTGCTGCTGTGACCTTTCAGATGCAGTTATTAATTAATTTTCTGATATGTAGCTGATAATTTTCAGCTGCTGTGGGTAGAATAGCTTGGAGGAAAGAAATAGCAAGTTGTGGGTTAACGACTGCATCTGAAAGGTGAGTCTGGAGAGGGTGTGATTCAAGAATTTAATCTCATTTAAGTAGCATTTCAGCTCCCTGGCCTGTGGTTTTTGCAAGCAGTTGTTTATAATCTTGCATCCACGTGTGAGCTTGTGTACACTGAAGATGGGGTGGATGGTCTGAGAGCGTGGAGAGTGGGAAGGGCTGATCTGCCTGGTGGATGTGGCGGAGGCACTTTAGTTTTGTGTGGAGCTAAGCAGAGCCTTACTTTAATCCTCCTGTATTTCCCCCCGGTTTGTTGCAGCCCCCTGGGATGAGGTTGGGGTCCCTTCTCTCACCTGTGCCTGTGTTGCCTTGCAGGAACAGACAGCGCAAGCTGGGTACGAAGCTCCAGTGACCGGGAACGTGGGGACCAGGGCGCGTTTTAACGGAGACAGACGAGAGCAGAGACCTGGGAGCAGCAAGGAGCCTTTTAACAGACGGACCAAAGGAACAGGCAGGGACCATACCCAAAACCTGAAAGCCTTTGCTCTGCTTTAGCAGCTAAGCTGGATGCTCCCTGATGCATGTGGGACCGTGCAGGAGTAGAAACTCATTTTGAACACAGATGCACATGGTTGGATGTACCATCGTGTCTACGTCAGGGGAGGGGGGAGAAAATGCCTGGTGTCGTGTTCAGGGGAGGGAAAACCAAAAATGAATCCTTTCTGTGACTTTTTTTTTCAGCATGAAATATACACACTATTTATTTATTTTTTTAAATGGAACTATTGTTTATGGGGTGGGTGAGGCATTGATTGTGTGTTTTGTTTTTTGGCTTTTTTTTTGTTCGGGTTTTTCTTTTTTGGAAGAAGATGACAAAACTAATCTCAAGTTGATCATGTTTAATTAGGGCTTTTAATTCTTGCAAACTTCTTAGGAGGGAGGGGAACTAGGATGGGGGTGACCTAGACAGAAGGGAGAGGAAGACTTTCCTTTCTGCAGTCAGTTTGGGAGATCAAAATCAATTCCAACTGTACTTTGTACAGACAGAAAGACAGACTATAAAGATCTGATTTTTAACACTAGTGACAGTTTTGCAGGGAAGCCTGCATGGATACCAATTAAGGGGAGTGTGTGTGTAAAACAAAGGAAAAACACAAATATACTGACTCTTTTTTTTTTTTTCCACTGCTGCTCCTGTTGTGTAATTAGCAAGAGTGTCCTTCTCAGAATCTCTTCTAGGTGGCAAGATTATCATACATATCTCACATTTATTCCATCTCTTTCTTTATACTTTTATTACCTCAGGGTTGCTGTGATCTGTACAGCTTTTGTTGTACTGAGTGTGCTGAGGGCACTGGGAAGCCTGTTCGTTATAAGCAGTGCTGTGTTCCAGTAGGAGTCAGCCCAAAGCCTTACAAAATTCAGTTGCTGGTCTCTGTCTTAAGCACTGAATTTTTTTTTTTTTTCTGTTAAAGCTTAAGGGAGGGATTTTTAAGAATGAACACAGTGACAACCACAAATGAACAACAAGGCAAATGACTAATAACTAGCTCAGCTGCTCTCTGAATTATTCCTTGAAGAGTCCTGTTTAGACTCCGTCCGTGAACTCCAAGTAGGGAACTTGTCCTAGCAGAGGCTCCTGCCAGTTATCACAGTAGCTTGGTGTCGGAGTTCTGCAGCTGTAACCTTGAATGCTGAACTCCTACAAGCAAGTTTTGCTTTCCATCCTTCTTCCATTCCGATTCTCCGTCTGGCCAGTGGCGCTCTGGATGCTGTGTCTCTGTGGGAGTGTGCCTGCCATCTCTGTGTGCTGGTGATGCCTACGACCTCTGTGACCCATGAGTTGACCTGGCAAGGGCTATACTCGAAGTGCTTCAGGGCTGTGCATGGACACTTTCTGTATTTCTAGTATATAATGCAGCAGTTCAAGTGTAACTACAGAGAAGTATTTATTCAAAGCACAATTGACTTAAACTTTCACAGATAAAGGACAGCTTCTGAACTGGCTCAAAGGTCATCGGTGTGCCTTCGATGCAGTCATGAGCAGAGGTAAAATGACTGTCACATCTCAGTCTTGCTGCTTGTTTTATTATCTCCACTTTAATCAGACTCCTGCATTATAAAGCTGCTTGAAGTGAGATTTTTTTTTCTGTTCATCTTGGCTATTTTTAATTTTTTTTTGAAGTTTTCATCTGTGCCTGTTGCTATAGGAGTTTGTGTGTTCGTGTGGAGTGGGAGCTGCTGTTGGACACCCAGAGTGTTAACTGTAGAAAGTGATCCTGATCCAGGAGATCAGGAATGAAGGCTGTTTAAATTTCTGTGTTTAAATAGCTATGGGTAGTAAATTAACTGTTTTCAGTTGTTACAGCAAGTATATATATACGTTTTAAAAGAACTGTTTAGTACTTGCATAACATGAGCAATCCTGTAACATCTGAAGGACCCGAGCACTGGATCTGCTTTGAAGGTGCATCATAATAAAGAGGCAGCTTGCAGCTTTCACAAGGACATTTGATCTGACTTAGACCAGCTCTGTTGGGATGAGACAGGACATCAGATACGTCCCGTGACGTGGTACCATATGTTTCAGTTTGAAAACTGGTACTGATCACTTATGTCTTGCAAAACCATTCATTTTCTCTTTATATCTCTTGTAAGTGAACTTACAAAGCCAGAACAGAGATCACACCTCTCTTCCCCAAGGCTGCTGAAAGAGTGGATTGTTTCAGGAGTGGCTTAGCACTTCCCCAGCCTTTCGAGCTGTTATGACAGACTGCTGGAAAAAATAAATATGGAAGCACCTATTGAGCATAGGGAAGAGGGTTCGTCTCACAGAGAGCAGTGCAGTGTAAAAAGCTGTTCCACTTCATGTTGCCTTCAAACCCAAGCTTCCTACAGTAGTTCTTAGGAGTGAGGGAGAGGAAGAAGAGCTCTTGTAAGACACTGTAATAAAGTCTCCTCTGTTCTCTGTGAGTTGTTTGTAATCTGCATCTTCTGCCTACTTTTGCTGTACCTTTTCAGAAATCTTTGAAATACTTGATATACAGTAGAAATTCCTTAGTGATTCCATGGATTTTCTTAACTAAATGGTGCTGTGCAGGAAAAAGATTTGAGCTCTGCCTTATTATCCTACACTTGTATGAAGTCTCCTGCCACTAGTTTTCTGAAATGGAGTATTTTCTTTGGAATATGTGGCTTTGCAAGTAGATGCTTTCTCTTCCTCCCCTGTACTCAAGGGGGCTGGATGGAGATATGACAATAAAAGGAAGGTGACAGAATGCTGTGGTTCACTGTTCTTGCTATCCCCACACAAACATCCTCCCAATAAGGGCAGTTATGTAACTTCTGCAGTTCAAAGAATTTTAAGCCTTTTTGTAGCATTTATCTGTTTATTGTGTCTCAGTTTATTCAACAAACGTTTCCAAACTTTGCATGACATGAATCCCACTACCCAACAGTATTTAATACAGCTTACCAGCAAAACATGCAACACTACCAGGCTGTGTCAAAAATTGCACTCATACCCCAAGAGTTATCTGAATATGTTCAGTCTTTGAATTTCTGAAATAATTTGTTCCAAATCAGTAATTTTTCTGGCACTTTAGTTTCTTCTACTTAATGTGCCTTTAAGACAGTGGACATCTCTTGATAAAACAATCACAATCAAGGAGAACCGCATTCAGTCAGTCAACACTTAAAAAATCTAGAAGATATGAACCAGAAGGACATCACATTTTAGAACTTGTACCATAAGAAAAGACTTTCCAAAGGAAAAACCTTGTAATGATTTTAGTGTCCTTTCAAGCACTTTAAAAATCAGCCTCATTCATCTGAATTTCAGCTCTGTGTATCAGTAAGGATGCATTAAGTGGTTTATGAATTTTGTATCTCTTTCAGTGCGACAGTCTGCTCCTTGCAGCTGTACTCTGCTGAAACTAGTGGGATATCCAGATTTAGATCCAGAATAGATCAATCCCGTCTTCTGAGGTACAGTCTTCAGCAGCACATGCTTATGCTTAGTCTTTAATAGGCACTTTGCTTTGAGAGCCTTCCCCTTTGAAACAGAAGTGGAAAAGGGCCAGTCTCAAATACTTCAGTGGCACTACTTGTGCTTGAAGGCATTGCAGGCATGGAAAAATAACTCATCCCCTGGCAACAGAGGCTGATTCAGTATGGGGGGAGGATTACTTGGGCAAAAGGAATATTTTTTCCATGTAAAAGGCTCCATAAATCCAGACGTTATTCCAGTAAGGTTTTTCTTGTCTGTAGTATTTACACAATCACCTAGAGTTTGATAATACTGAGTATCCTCTTGCAGTTTTCGGTCTAATTGATACAGAGGAGTCACCCAGAGCAGGGGTTTCTGCTTGCAGGTTTGTAGTGTTCCTATTAGTGTTTTTAGGCTGTCTCACTCCATTCAGGATTCTTATAAAAGATCAACTAAATCCATGCAGATGATGTGAAAGTGGCAGTTCATACAATCACTGGCTGTGCAGGTGAGTTTCAGTTAAATTTTTCTCTTTTAAGGTTTGTTATCAGGTATGAGACAGAAGCTTTGAAATAACATCCTTTCAGGAAAAAAATGGCAGAGCATTGGATTGTATCTTTTGAGAGACAAATTAGAATGATTTCTTCTTTAAACAGCTTTAGTGCAAATTTCTTCATATATGTTCATCAAGGCACTTTGATCATGTCTCTTGCAATTATTTCCCTGTTAACAAAACAGGCTATCACACTCCTAATGTTTCTTGTTTATGGTGGTGTCCCAGCAGACACATCTTGAAGGGTGTGAAATTTAAATACAGAATTCCTACTGCAGAAGTAGCACTACAATTCTTTATTACCATATGGTTTTACTAAATAAAAGTGTAGTCAGGAGCTTGGGTTCTGACAGATTGGTTGGAAGTAGGTCTTATGCTACCATTGTATGTTAATGTTTATATATAATCTTTTACTGTCTCAAGTTTGTCAACTGAACATGAAAACAGTATCACGAGATCGTTCTCTCACAGAATAAAGCTGGCACGAATTGGAGTAATATTTCAGTAAGAAATAACTCCCCAGAGTGGCAGAAAAGGTGCTGTGCTGTTACTGCAGGAACAGTGGCTGCCACAGTGGAGAAGCACTTACAGGGTCCATGTATACTCAGCTTTCTGTTTTTCAAGATTTTCTGCCTTGTTAAAGCAAAGTGATGTGAAAGAAGGGTGATTCTGCAGCTGTTTTTCCTTTGGCCTTCAACAGATTTTAACTGTGGGCCAGGAATGGAAGTATGTTCTGGCGTTCCTGATCAGAAACGTCCTTATTTGTCCATAGCTCAGGCGTAACATTGTGCACAAAAAGGCTGTTTCTGAAAGCAAGGTATAAAACCACATTGGGTTAATGTGTGTCCCAAAGGACATCTCTTTGCACGTGGCCTTCTGGTTAGTAAACGGATAGTAAACGGAGTCAGCATCTTTTTCTTTTCCTCAGCTCCAAAGAAAGGTACAATGGAGCAAGTGTCCTGCTAAATGCATAGGAAATCCATTCTCATCTCTGCAGATGTGAAGGTACATAAAGCCAAAGCTGGCAAAACTTACATGAGGAGAGTTTTGTAGAAGCTTTATGGGGAAAAAGCTTTAGGCTGAGCTGGAAGATCAATGGTAGGACTATGGCAGGAAGCTTAACAAAAAGCCCAGAGCAAGAACAACAACAACAAAAATAACCTCAAACAGTAAAAATCACCTTAGTTTGTAGCAAGTCATGTTCTGTTGTTAAGAGGGTCAGTGTAAGAGAAAGGAGATCCCAGCGTCCTGAGCAAGGGGAAGAGAGCATTCCTGTAAAGCCTGTACTGGTTGGAGTGCCTGGGATAAGTAGTGCAGTCTACTCTAATGAGACTGGATCTGCTCTGGCTTAACTTCCTTCTCCCCTTGCTGAAGTTCAATGATGAAGTTTTGCTGGAGTAGTAGAAAAATCTTCAGTCAAGTTTGGAAGATGCTCTTCAGGAGACGAAACCAGGAAAAAGACTTGGTCTTACAGTAGTTCTATCATACAATAAACATTCCCCGCTTTTCCTGGACAAGAACTACCTTCCTCACCAAATGGATTTATATACTGGTAAGGACTGTGCTTTCTGTATTCCCTTACAGTAATTTTCATAAAAATCATACTTGAGTCCTCTTTGAGGACAGGAAGGTGCATTTTGCATTGATGGCAGAGGCCCTGTCAGTTCCGCTTTGGTTTGAGACAGTGTTTCCTCTCACTACAGAGTCTGATACCTGCGGGTGACTATTCTGTAACATCTTGCTGAAAACAAATTGTAGATATCTTCTTAGGTTCCAGGGCAAGCTGTTCTCTGAGTCATTTTCTGAGGAACTGGGAGCTTCAGTGCATCAGGGATAGCCCGTTTAACTGGGGGGGTTTCCCTCTTACAGTTTGGATTTGGGAGCCGCCTGGAGCAAGATCCTCATGTCTAGCAGTGCTTTCTCAAGATAATGTGCCATGCGGGCTGCGTTTGTGTCAGCACAGCTATTGAAGGCTGAAACTGCAAAGTTGATGTGTTCCTCCATAGGGTTATAACAGACTCCGTAGCCATCTGGAACCACGGGACCAAAACACATCACACAATCTGTCTTGGCTGGGACCTGTGGAGACAATGTGATTAAAACCTTCTGACCAGTCAGAGAAAAATGAAGCCATCAAATGCAAACAGCTCTGTCAACAGAGGAAACTCATGTCATTAAACTGCTCTAGAAGGGCCTTTGGTCAGCCTCACTTCCCACCACACATGAGCTGGATCCTGCCATTTAGCAGCAACGTGTTTTCCTCTGCATTTGCAAAGGAGTGCTTCTCCCCAGGGTAAGCTTGTAGTAAGTCACAAGTAGAACTATTCAGTAAGAATCAGAGCACAGCACTTAACACAAAGCTCTTCTGGCTGCTGACTTCATTGATCTCACTTGGATTTAGACACCAAACACTCTTGGTGATCCTAGCTTTGGTTATGTTATTGTTTAACATGTCTGTGAGGGACTGTGGCAGCTGTAAGATCAGATCTATAGCTTTATGGGATTGGCAGCAAGCTTAGAAGTTTCTGACCCCAATGTAGATGAGTTTCTAACAGAAAGGAACTGAAGAGAAACGTGGAGAAGGAAGGCATGAAAAGAAAACAGGGCACTTCTGGCTCAGATGAGTTGTACCTGGCTGGTTGAGAGATTAAAGTGCATTGCAACAGCATAGGCTGTGTCCATGAAGAGCTCGGGCATGCTCACCAGGTCCTCGATTGCCTGGAGCTTCAGCCCCAAGAGGTGCCGGTCTATTGCGTTGCCTCGTATGGCCTGGAGGGAAGGGAAGGATGGACAGATGAAAGCCAGGCCAGCAGCAAGTGAGCAAAACTATTTCTTTGGGTTAAAGAAAAGAACACTTCTAAAAAGTCCCTAAATGTTTAAAGTTAGAAGGAAACTAGATCTTGCCTTTAAGACCAATAGTCTTGTTTATAAGGACTGTGAAATTAAATACACCAGTGGAAACAACCTTACAGTTCCTGCCCATGGACTCCCTCTGGTTTAAGGGCTCCTGGTGCAAATTTGGCATTTATCAGCAACAATGATGGAAGAAACGAATCAAAGAAATAATTGATTCTCTCCTTTAGGCCTGTCACAAGGGACACTTAACACACCAGCTAGAGAAGATTCAGTCCATGGCCGTAGAGCACTGTCAGATCAGAGTCAGACCTTTGCAACACTAATAGCCACACTGCTGTGTCAGGAGCAAAAGGTGTTAAGGTCTTGTCTTTACCAGAACTCTCATTTGCTGGGTAAACCCCCGAGCCTGGCTGCACAGAGGACACTCACCATGTCTGTGTATTCCCTGTGGGCCTGCGTGGCTCTCCTCAGCAGGTCTGCTTTCTCCTGGTCCTGAGAACACACAGATCTGTTTAAGTTTTTCTGCTGAACGGAGAACCTCATTTTGGCTGTTCTCTAGGATGTAGGACATTTCTGCCTTGTGTGTCTGCATGAAACTAATTTTTATATTTACTAGATTTAAGTTTTACATCATTTTGTTTGGCAGCATTACTTCATTCTGAATGGAGTTCATTGATCAGTAGCAGAACTTAGTTTGAGTAGCTGAACAGACTTACAAGGGACTTTTTGGTGGGCTAAGAAACATCCACATGATGTTTCCCAGGCTTTCAGTACATATGAAGGAAAAGTCAAATTAAACCCCTGATGTGTAAAGATACTGCAAACTATGGTTTAGCTCAGTGTGGGGTGCAGTCCTCCGTAGCTGAAACCAGATGACACAGAGTTAGCTAAATAAGAAGTTTTTCTCTTTTCTGGATTCCTCTTACTCCACTTCTTTGAGATCCTCACCGATTTGTCAGGGCTGTCCATGGATTGCACAAACTTCAGGGAGTCCACAGAGGTGGAGCGGATGGTGTCGGTGCGGCCCAGGCGGAACATCCTCAGTGATGCGCTCTCGTACGTGGCACAGGCATGGCCATACATCCTGGGACAGGGAGGAGAAAGCCACACAAGTGAGTCTGCGCTGGGAGAGCTTTGTCTGTGCCACCTTTATCAAGCTCACAGTTTGAGTCTGTCAGTGAGGACGTTGAGGAATGACCTATGGGTGGTCTTACCTGTAGTATGCCAGCTGCAAGGCCAGCTGGATAAAAGCATCGGGGCTTATCTTCTCTGACTTGGGGAAACCTTTCCCAAATTGATGAAAGACCGTGACTTTGATATCCAGATCTTCGACCATTCTACAAGGAAAGAAAGAGGAACTGTTCCTTTGCTTGTTGCTCATTCTTGTAACACAGAGGAATGGATTTGCTTTCACAAGGCTCAGAGGGAACAGGCCATCTGGATCTGACCTATGCAGGGACAGAGAGCTCCAGCACACATGCATCTCTTTGGGAAGCACCACAGAGGTAAGAATTTTTGGCCACTGCTGAAAATCTTCACCAAGTTAGATGGTCATGTGTGTGTTCATGCTCCAGTATTCTTAGCTGGATCCAGTAAAGCCTTGCTCTTTCTTAGCAAATGGGATGAATCAGTAATAACCCCCTTCCAGCACCTCTGACCTTATTCCTGGCAGTGCTTTTCAGCTAAGCTCAATGCTGTTGATCGCAGGAGTCACTGGGAAAACTCCCTGGCTGCAGTGGGGAAAGCCTAATTTAAACCACTGATGTGCTCCAAAGGGGGACATGAATTACTCTTTCAGTCACCCACCCACCTCTCCACTGCTTCATACTCACATGTTGAGGTTTTGCTTTGCCTTCTCTATGTCATTCTTGATTTCTGGGGTGATGTTAAACCGCAGCTTTTTGGGCATTGGCAGAGGAGCCACAGAGGATTTGACCACCTCAGGTTTCTTCCTGCGCAGAGAAATGGTTCTGTTTGACCAGACCTTTGGCATGAGGCTCAGCTAGGAATGCCAGAGCTGGGATAGAAATGCACAGGAGATTTTCCCTAACACCTTGTGACACTGGTCACAGCCCAACAAACCCCTCGTAGTGCCAATAAGGGATCTCCAACGCTGAGAAAAAGCAGGGGCAGGACTCACGTGAACGCCACAATGTGATCCAGAAGAGCAACAATGGGTGGGCCTTCAGAGGGAGCGTGCTCGTATACGAGACCACAGGAGCCATCTTCAGCAATGATGAACTGACAGAGAAGCACGAGAGGACAGCGTTGAAGACAGACAGGCAGTGTGTGAGGCACAAGACTCAGAGAGACCTCAGTGTCTCCCTGTCTGTATCAGAGCCTGTCCTTGCACACTGAAAGGTCTCCTTTAGCAGGACAGCAGTGGAAGCCTTTCAGCAGGTGCAGAAGATCTGAAAGCACTGTTACAGTTCTGCAAAATTCCCTGGATAAGGGTGTGCCTGACATATTGGTGTGCTCAGTGCTTTGGCCATACAGAGAGGTTCAATGGTTCTGATTTACTGAGATGCACTCACAGTACAGGAATAACATCACCACATGATCACCACATGCTGGCTTACCCTTACTTTTAAATCAGCTGCACCATCTAAACTTTATCCCATTGGTGACGAGTTCCAAATAGGAACAAAACAGCTGAAAACACTATGAGGAGTTCAGCAGGTACAAGAAGAGTCCTCTAAAGCACCATTGCTACAATCTGCAAGCCAGGATATACCAACTAATGAAGGAAAAGCTCCAACAGCAGCTGCTGTTGAAGGATCTTGACAAGACTGCATGGAGAAGAGATCAGAGGGAAGCTGTGGGATGGCAGTTCACATTTCAAAAAACAAAACAAAATGCCATTGGGCAGCTTCTGGCAGAACCAGGAAAAGTGACAAGCCTGGAGGAGATCCAAGGAACAGACCTCCCATTGTTTGGGCTGCCTCCGAGCAGATGAGGCATTGTTCACCGCAGGCAGAAAATTGATTTGTAAGGAACACAAAGACCTGCTGCACTGAATAAACTTGGGCAGAGGCAGAAAAGAAACAAGTCCCTGAGGCAGCAACGAATGCTGGTGACTGCAGGGGGAACCACAGGATCTCACACTGTCAGACACCACTCCTTGTCTCCCTTGTTTTTCCACCCTCTCTCAGGACATGAGGACCTTGCCTGAAAAAGGTTCCTGGGATTTTTTTGACTTTTGTACTCTCAGGAAACATCTCCAGAGCCATCTCTTCAGCGCCTTTAGAGCATCAGTCCTTACCTGCAGGGTTTTGTCGAACCATCGGTTGCCGCTGTTCAAGCGGCTGCCACCGCCGTGCAGCATCTGTGCGGCCACACGGCTCTTGTAGATGTCCTCGGACACCCGGGGCATGGGGGCATCCAGGCACACGGTGCAGATGCTCTTCTCAATCGCACGCACGGATTCCTTGTTGGTCTTATCTGTGAGAGAAATGAACCGTGAGTAAGAGAGGGAGTTGTGTCATTGGAAGGAGATTGAAATTTGAAAGAGTGGGTTTGAAGGATGCAGAGTTGGGTTCCCACTGTACCTCAGTGGGGTTGTCCACAGCTATTGAAATTGCAGCCAGCTGAGTTGTTACAGGTGTGAACATGCTGCATTCACCCTCCTTTTTTCACTTTTCTTACATCCTCTCCATTGCAAGGCAATAAGCTCTGGGATTTCACTAAACTTCACACTTTGAATCTGTACCTTCCAACCCAAAAATTACAATGACTGCTTCTTTAAGGTGGAAAGCTCATGTTATCTGTCCAAAACAAGCTTCCAGAGGAAAGAACTGAGCAGAACACAGTGGTGAGGTTTGTTGTTCAAGGATCTGCAGTGTTTATTAGCACTTGTGTGTTAGGGGCTCTACAGACCTTTCAGGAGGTTGTTGTAGGCTTTTGCCCAGCTGTTTCGGTGGTTGGTGGTGAGGATCCCAATAGGTTCTTTGTTTGTTTGGAGGGAGGTGTTCCAAATCTTCTCCAGCTGAATGAAGAGCTGGTCAGCAGTAAGGGGAGATCCATCACTGTTGTAAACATCCAGCTCAAAGAACTGAAGGTGAGAAGAGTGGACAAGAACAGAGACAGAACATGAGAGAAGATCATTATTGTCCAACCCCAGAAACCAGGAACAGCTACTTTGAGAAGAAAAGACCTGGCCTAAGAACTTAGCTTGCAAGACCTTTGAAGGATGCTCAGAATTGAGAGACCCAAGTCCAGCTTCCCTTGCAGGGCATAAATACAGTCCTGGTTTTATGAAGCCATGGTAACAAGGGCCAATGAGGAATTCCTGTTTCTGAGACTAAGCTGCAGTAGGAGGGTTTGTTATCCAATTTCCACTTTCAGTTTCCAGCTGCAGACATGGTCTTTGGGCTTTGAGAGACAGGAATTGCAGGGACATGAAACAGCGGAAGACAGCATTTTTCTGCCTCTAGTCTGTTGCTTACATGTGTCAATTCCATCACTAGCCAAAGGGGATAAAGTGAGCAGGAACAAATCCCTGGTGAGGCAAAGGTTGTGGGCAGAGACTTTCTGTTATTCCCTTCCCTCTGGATAACAGCTAGCAAAAGGGACACCTGCATCTCAACAAACCTTGAAAGCCCAGCAGCTCCCCTACCTGGAAGTTGTGAACCACTGTGATGTGTCTGGACTGCTTTTTGCCTTTGGCGTAGTTGACAATGGAGTCCCGCTTGGGCCCGGGAATGCGGCAGGATGAGAGGATCTGGTAGTACTGGTTCATGCAGAGGGGCTTCCCACCCATGTACTCCACTGGAAGGGTCTCACTGGAGACACAGCAAAGTAAGGAGGAAGGAGAGAGAAAACAGATCAGTGTGAGCAGGCCTGTGCTCCCCACACAGGGCACAGGCTCAGCCCTGCAGCTTCACTCACTCACTCACTCCCTCACTCACTCCCTCACTCACTCACTCCAGCAAAACCTAAAGGTGTTGGTGGCATAAAAAAGGGGCTGTCATTCCCCATTCCTACCAGCTTTCTTAGTATGGGCTACAAAAAATGCCTGTTTGCTGGCCTTTTATTTGGGAAGGGGAAAAAAACACTGTCCTTTCTGTGACACCAGAGAATCAGATCTCTGGACCTACTCCATGGCTGTAGGGCTGAGTGATGAGTGTCTGATGTGCTGATATGACTCATGAACTAGGCAGGGGCTCAATCACTCACTTCTGCAGTCATATTCCAACTACCCTGAGCCTTGTCTGACTGTTGGTGTTGGTAAACATATTTTTGGACCTTAAATAAGGCATGTCCAGCAGAGATTTGCTGGTGACCTAAAGAAAAAGGGTAAAGGAGGAACAAATTTCTCTAGAGCTCGTCCCATCTAGCTGAGAGATGAGAAACACCAGGAGCTCAAAATTAGAGACTCAAATTCCTGCTGCCTAAGCTGTAGCTTGTCCTGTGAGCAAACAGAAGTGCAAAGCTCCATGGGACTGTCAGTCGTGCTTGCTCCCTCTGAGGATGTTTCACATGCCAGTGAAAGCATTAAGGTAAACAAAGAACATGAAGATGGAAGAGTAAGTTTGCTTTTTTCCAGTGGAGGGGACTGTGGCAGTGAACAGTGCTGGGGATTACAGTATCTCTTTTCAAATATGTGCTGTCATCTCTTGCCTTTCTACGTGGAAGGGAGATTTCTGGACAAGGCTCAGCCTCTCTGTGACAGCAAGGAAGCTGTGTGAGCTGTCAGGAGGGTCAGTAACTCACTTGTCAATCATGGACTTGAAATCCAGGATACCTTCGATCAGCTTGGCCGCAAACCTGGAAAAATACCAAATGTAGGAAGCTGAGATCAAGCACAGACTGTCTGGGGCTGAGGGACAAGCTGAGGATTAGCAGAGCTGTTCTCCGCTCCTCAGAAGGCTCAGCCTTTCTGCCAAGCCCCTGTTGTGCCCATCTCTGGTTCACTGATACAGCCACTCTGGGCTGTGATTTGAGATTGCTGGATAGTCCTATCATGTGGCACTTTCTTTTTTTATATGTCTTACTATACAGCCAAGGAACTCTGGACAGCTTTCAAGAAAGCAGGATTCAGTCATGTATTAATGACCCTCTAACAGCAGTGTTTGCTACTGATGTGTTGTGATTTTATCACATCTGAGTTCTGATTCTCAGCTTTAAAACAGAACCAAGAGAAGGGGATTTCTGCCCTTCCCTGGCCAGGGGCCACCTTGGAGTGTCAAGCCAAGATGCAGCTGCTTCTCCCTGCATTCAAGACACCACTTGCTGACTGAGTTCCTACCCCAGTGAATGTCAGGCTGCTAACACAACTCTGGAGAACCTTCCTCTGGCATCAAGGGCTCGGAAACAAAGGCAGATGTGCTGCATGTGGACACTGAGGTGTTGGGTTTACCAGGATCAACGCAAACACTGCCAATGCCAGCTCCCAGCAGGGCTGTGACAAGCCCCATCAAACTGCTTAGCTGGGAGTGACAGATTGGCCTTCTCTGACATGGGAGCTCCACCTGTCCATGAAGAAGGCGTTAGGAGGTCACTGGGACAGGAGGTTGTGGTTGGCTGAGTGAGGTGGTGCTAGCATTTGGCATTTGCAGGCAGTATCCTTTAGATTAGCTCAGCCTACCCATCCCTAGGAAAGATCAAAGGACACAACTCCAAGAACCTAAGGGTTCTGTTAAATGAGACATTCTGCAAAGCAGTTTTCAATGAAAATTTCTCAGCCTTATTGCTGAGGGAACCTGAGGGAAACACCAGTGAACAGAGCTTGCGTTCCTTTCCAGAGAATGAACAGCCTGGGAGCAGAGTTGGGGCTTGAGGAGATGGGAGAGGTTGGTGACTTGTTTCCAGCCAGCAGTTTTGCCAGGTTAAGGAGTAGAAAACCACCACTTTCCAAATTTACCTTCTGCTTTTGTAAGCTTTAGTTTCAAGCTGCACTGTCAAACTTCTTTGTGCAGCCATAAACTACCCAAACACACATTTAGATTGTATTTTACACAGGAGCCCACATTCTTACATAGCTGCTGAATTCCACTGGTTGGGCACTGGCAGTTCTCGATATTTACTTGGAAAACTTAAGAGTGAATAATATGACAGAGAGCTTTCAAAGACATTTGTGTACTCTTGCACTGTCATAAGGCTTATCCTCTGCTCAGGTGTATCAGAGAGTGCGAGGGAGGATTTGTTCCCAGCCTCACTGATACCCTGGCTGGCACTTTTGATCTGCCAGGGCAGTGCTGACTGGTAACTGTGGCAAAGGTAACCGTGCAAAGGTCAGTGCTAAAGTTTTGCAGGTGGATTCACCACACTCCTAGCAGTGGTTAAAAATTAAAGGGAGCCCAAGAGGAAGAGAGGGCATGGCAGGGTCTGATTGCAAGAAAAAGCTCTGAGTGGAAAGGCTGGTCACTGTAAAGTTTCCCAAACCATAGATCACAAGTGAAATGACACAATAGGGGACAATCCCTGTCAAGCTCCCCCATCCCTATAAACTAGCAAACTCCAGAGGCATTTCTGGGTGATCTCCTTTACATGCCTGGGCTACTTTTTATGTCTCCTTTAACTGCACACACAATCACAGTGCCTCCAGTACATCCTCACAATGTCTCCAGCCAGTGATGGGACCATTTTGCAGTGAAGATCTGTGCTTGAGCAAAGACCTAAACATAGTTTTTCAGTCCCTGTTTAATACCTGAACCACTGGACTCTTTGTTTTCTCCCAATTAAATATTTAGTCTGGTGCAACCAGGAGTTTCCTTACAGCCTGGCAGCCTTGCCCTTACAGCACAGACAACTCAGACCTGGGGACTGCATCGCAATTACTCTTTCCCAATCTGCCTTAATACCCTCATCCCTGTTCAGCACAGAGAGCTCATCCCACCTCTAACCTAAGGGAAGGCAGAAAAGAACTTTACCTGAGCTGACCTTGTCGATCCAGAAAATCCTGCTTAGGTAAAACCACACCTGGGCTGGAGTGGACCACAACTGGCAGGCGATATTCCAGGTAAGCTGTCTTCAGCCACCAGTCTGAGAGCTGGGATGGAGAAAGAAAACATGCAGGGAACTGCTGCTGTCCAACCCAAGCCTAGCTGATGGGTCTCAGCATCCTTCCCCAAGTTCTGTCCCACACTTTGCAAAGAAAGTGTTTGGGGTTTGTGCTATGCAGGTGGAAGGGGAGAGGAGGATTTGAGCAAGGCATGGGGGGCTTTTGGTGCAGGGCTTGAGCAGAAGGTTTCCTTCAACTTCTTGGGGCAGCTGTGTGATGCTGACAGGTTCAAGCTTTCAGCAGCCACAAGCAGGGCCAGCGACTCCCTCCCTGTTCTGCCATAATCTCTCTGCTCACCCAAGTCCTGGTGCAGAGTTGGCACAGCATGGAGAGATCAGCAGCAAACTGGTCACGAAGGTGATGCCATTAAAACATAGGTGCCAGTGGATGCAGCCAGGACAGGGGAGAGGTGCGCATCAGCCCTCCACCCTCCCTAACCAGAGCTGGGGCCAGAGCCCTGACCTACCCAGTTCTCTGTTTTCCTGGCTCTTCTCTCCAGGCCTTTCTGCAGCCTCTCCCCAACGCCTCCTGGCTTGCGGAACTCAGCCACCAGCTCCTGCGTGTGGCTCAGCTCCTCGGGGCTGATGATGGGCTGCAGGGCCAGCAGGTACCGATCCAGTGTCTGCTGGAGTGGTGGCACGGGCAGGTGAGGCAGCGCTTCCTGGTGGAGCTGGAATCTGCCCGGGATCTTGTCTAGAGCCGTCGGCTTCAGCAGGCCACAGGGCCTGGCCTGCAAAGCACAGAGCAAATGTCGAGACAAAACTTTCCCCCGAGGTAGCAAACAACCTGGATCTAGGAGTCTCCATCCCAGCCTGGGAGCAGAGCACGGCTGTGTGCTGGAGAAGGGTGCAGGACATTCCAGGAAAGCTGCGAAAGAGAAAGTCCATCTCCCGAGATACCAATTCTCAGCTCCTCAGAGAAAATGCTGCTGGGATAATGACATGTCCTCACTCTCTGGACACCTTCTGGCTGAGAGTCTCCATGTGATGGACGAAGTCAAACCCTTCCATCCCATGGTAAGTGGGAAGAAAGTTGTGAAAGAAATAATCATCTTATGTACTATCAGAAACTTTCATTATTTCTTACAACAGCATGAGGCTAAAAAGTTAAGCAGAAGCCTTGTGCCAAACCAAACTACCCGTTTGGCTTTGAAGAGGCAGAACTTAGCTAAGTTTCGGGCAGGATTAAAATGCCTCTTCTCTGCCTGTTCAGGAAACTGTGGGTGATGCCAACAGGCTCCTGGGATCCAGTAAGGTCACATGGGAGCAAAAGCCTTAGAAAGTACCAACCACTTCCCTGGCTGGAGAAATAAAACAGAGCAAACCCAAGTGCTCACCAGGAAATCAACTCACCAGTTTTCCCCAAAAAGAATAACAACATCCTTTTGGATGAACAGGGTTGGATATTTTTCAGCTTGAAGATGTTTCAATAGTACTCTCAGGGTTTCCAGTTCCCTCTGCATCTCCCTCTCCAATGGATCTACTGAATCAGACACTCCTGCAGGACTCTGGACTTTGCATTGTCAGTGTACTGAGGATGCAAAGCCACTGAGAACATTCCCTTTGACTTCCAAAGCAGTGAGAAAATAGCTGTCCCCACACCTCCTCCCAGCAGTTAAGCACAGAGAAGAAAGAGCTCAGTCTACAAGGTGACAAAGCCCCCCACAGAAACTGCCTTGTGCTCTTTGTGGGACTGGCAAGAGCTGTGAGATTGAGGTTTGGAGAAGGAATGAGAAAAATAACAGGAGGAGGAATTACTGAAGCGTGAAAGAAGAGTGGGACTGGGAGGAAAAGAAAGGTGTTGATCACAGCAGCGTGGGCATACTGTACCTTCTCTGCTTGCTTCTGCTTCCTATCCATGGCTGGTAGGACAGAAAAGACCGTAAACCTCTCCCTCGGCCTGTCTGGGTCTCCTCTTCCACCTGACAATGTGCTGCCCGTGCAGGGCGTCACCTCATTAGCCAACTGCCACATGACTGCTCCGATCAGAGGGCTCAAGGGCTGGCACAGCCCCAGCAGGGGATGGGAATTACCAGACCATTGGGTTGCGACAACTGCCGTGAAGGTGCCTCTCTGGGCAGCCCCGACTGTCAGTGGCACTGACCAGTGGTGCTGATCAATACCTGGGCAGAGCCTCTTTCTGATTAAGCTCTGGGCTCCAGCCAGGGCAGAAGTGGAGGTGCTGGGGATGTTGCTCCCTCAGCCTTTCCCTGGACCACAAATCTACTGTGGCTGTTGGGAGAGATACCTTGGACATAAGGCAGGAGAGACCCCAGTTTGTGTCCTGGAGGTGGCATCAGGGGCAGTATCTTAACTGCCCTCACTCACCATGCATGTGTGGTCATTATTGCAAGCTGAGACTTTGGGGAGTTCTGGGTTGTCGACTCTTTAAAAAAAACCAACCAAATAGTATCTCCACAGCAGGGCAATGAGAGTGCCATGCAGTCACGAGGAATATCAGCCCCTCCTTCGTGACTGTCTAATGAATTGAGGGGCAGACAAGCACAGTTTGCACAGCTTGAATAGAGTATGATGATTCCAAATGAACAGCTGCAGATTTTCTATGGGATAACAATGAAAATCCCAAAACAAACTAATGGAAGTCACTGTATGTTAAAATGTGGAATGCATTTGTATCTTCCCTATTTGCAGTCCCCTGCTTGTTTGGTTTGGGGTTAAACTCAAGGCTTTGGTGAGAGGAGGAACAGTGATCAGAGCCGAGGAGGCAGCTGACAGCAAACAGAGGGAACAGCACACCGCTCCCCACAAGCAGCAGGAAGACGAACACCAGTGGAGCAGGGTGTGCAGAGAGGGCCAGCCCATGGGCTGGCATCGCTGCCAAGCCACATTCCAACACAGCAAAGGACCTTTTCCAGAGCCTGCAAAGCTGGTGGGAAAGGAAATCCACCTGCTGGGGGGCAGGAGGAATTTCACAGCTGATTCTCAGCACAGCCACAGCATCGAGTGTCAGGATGTCAGAGGTTTGTCTTTTATTTTTAAATCAGAAGCTGGAGTGCCTCTTAAGCCCAGAGACAACTGCCTCTGCCTGGTCCCTCAGTAACTCTGGGAATGGATCCACACTGTAGCTACTGTCCTGCTGCTCTGTCTCCTCCTCTCAGGACCTGTAAGGGACTGCAATGAGCAGCTCCCAAGCCTGGCAGGGGTCTGACAGCTCAGCCACGTGTGCAGGGATAGGCACGTTGGGAGCCAACGATGCCATCTGCCTGGGCTTCCCTGGCCCCTCCCTGTCCAGCAGCCACCTTTTTGCTGTCCAGCCCCAACTGGACATCTCAGTACAACAAAGACAAGGCACTACTGGAGAGGATCCAGCAGAGGACATAAAGATAATTAAGGGACTCGAGCATCTCTCATATGAGGAGAGTGAGAGACTGTGGGAGTTGGGCCTGTTTAATTTGAAGAAGAGGAGGCTGAGAGGGAATCTCATTAATGCATATTAATATCACCAAGGTGGGTGTGAAGAGAGTGGTGCCAGAATCTCTTCAGTGGTGCCCAGTGACGGGAGGGGGAGCAATGGCCATGAACTAAAACACAGGAAGTCTGCCCTCAACATGTGGAATAACTTTTTTACACTGGGGATGGCAGAGCAGCGTGCCCAGGGATGGCGTGGAGTCTCCGTCTTTGGAGACATTCCAAACCCAACCTGGACACGTTTCCGTGTCACCTGCTCCAGGTGCCCCTGCCTTGGCAGGGGGGTTGGACTGTGCGATCTCCAGAGATCCCTTCCAACGCTAACAATTCTGGGATTCTGTCATCTCCATCCCGGACAGTTTCAGTGTGCACGCTGCCGCCAGGCACGGGAAGAAACCAGCGGCCCTGGGGGACTGACTTCGGCAGGGTCCCTGCCCCGCTCCCGGGGGAGGTGGCACCGAGCCCATCTGAACCGACCCGCCCACCCGGCCCTGAC
>VZTD01005787.1:722991-779915 GCA_013397725.1 Rhagologus leucostigma | reverse complement strand
CAGCACAGGAGGAGCTGCCCCAGTAGCAGGGAATTCATGGGCAGGGGCTCAGGGCAGCAATTCCCACCCATGGAAAATCAGCACAGGAGCTCTGATGGACCAATCCCAGTGGAATTCCTACCGTATATCCAGCAGCACCGCCCAAGTCGGTTTGCACCCAGCCGGGGTGCAGAGCGACGCAGAGGACGCCGTGCTCCCGGTACGCCAGGGACTGGCACTTGCTCAGCATGTTCAGAGCAGCCTGTGGGGAGACAGGGAGGGGACGGTGGTGGGAGGGGAAAGGGGCTGCCAGGGGACCCACGGCTGGGCAGGGCAGGGGAAGCAAAGGTGTGACAGTACCTTGCTGCAGCGGTACGAGGTAACGTGCACCATGTCCCAACCAAACAAAGAACTGATGGAGCCGCCAATGCTGGAAATGTTGACGATGGCAGCCTTGCTGCAGCTCAGCCCTGAGCCTGGGCTCCCCTGGGCAGCCTTCTTCAGCAAGGGCAGGAACGCCTGCGAGGAGACAGAGGGGACAGGAGCACATATGGACATGGCACAGGGCAGGGGAGCAGCTCCTTCCACAGTGGGCAACCTTGGCACCAGCACTCAGACATCCTCACTCCTCTTCCCACTGTCCCAGCCTGCCAAGCTCCAGCTCCTGCCCTTGGCTCCACAAGCTTCTCATCCACTGAGAGCCCATCAGGCACCAGAGCAGTGACAGGAACCCCTCCCACTGGCCCTTCACACCCTCCATGATGTCCATCTTGCGGACATGGAAAGGGATCCTTTTGGAGCTGTGCTGTAGTGCTGGGGACTCACCTGGCCCATCAGCAGGGGTCCAGCCGTGTTGGTGGTGTAAGTCTCGGTCATGTCCTCCAATGTTTCAGCATCAAGGGTCTTAGGCTTGACCATTCCAGCATTGTTGATGAGGAGGTTCAGCCCAGAACCCCCCAGGTGCTCCCCAACCTTGGCTGCAGCCGCCTTGATGCTGGCGGGGTTGGCAACTTCTGCAGGGGCAACACAGGGGAGGTCAGTGACCCTGTGGTGCTTTGGGGTCCCCTGTGTGCCCCCAAGGAGGTGCTCCCCACAGCTGCCTCCAGTGTGGAGCTCCCAAGGCTGTGATGAGTGCCCAGGCATTCACCAGAGGGACTGGGGTGAGAGGGAACCTACCGAGAGCGATGATGACCACATTGGGATGTTTGGAGGCCAGATTCTGTAACTCCTGCAAGAGGAGTCACAATGTTGGCACCAACAGGCTGGAACGGCTGTGCCAAGGCTCACCCAGAAAAGCCAGCCACAGCCTGTGGCCCTCCAGCTCCATCCCTGCACCACCAAGTGCCCAGCACCCTGCTCCAGCGGCCCCGATCCTGATGCAGGGGGAACACTCCACACCTCCTGCACACACCACGTACCTCTGTCCCCTCCATACATTCCATGCACAGCTGCTCCCACAGCGTCCCAGCCCAGCTGCCCTGGGCCACAGCTGCCTGACTGCAGCTCCAGATCCTTGCAAGTGCCCTCCCTGTTCCAATCTCCCCCTGGCACCGAGGGCTCCCAGCCCCCAGCACAGCCACTGCCTCCCAGCCTGGCCTCACCTGCGCTCGCTGTCCCTTGGGGTCCCGACAGGTTGCAAAGATCCACTGCGGTGGCTTTGGCATCCTCAGGAAATGCTGGACAAACCCCAGGCCGAGGCCCCGGTTGGCCCCAGTCACCAGAACGGAGCGGACACAGAGCTCTGCCATGCTGCTTCTTCTCTCTACTCCAGCTGGTACTGTTTACTCAGCTCTCTAATATTTCTTCATAGTGTGTCCCACCCCACTCACTCATGGCTTGCATCAATGCTGGCTACCCTCCAGGAAGAACAACTGCACCAGCTCTTCGAGCTCCAGGACACAGATCCTGGCTGGGGACCAATCCTAGTTACCTAACAGCAAAAATCACTTGGTTTTTCCAGGCAAATTTTGTGTTCCTTGGGTAACCTGGTGCCATAAGCCAGGTGGGGCTGTTGTGGGTGTGGAGAGAGGCAGCAGCATGTGGGTTAATGTGGGAAGCTCCATGGCTCGGGTGGGCTTGACATCTTCACATGGAATCCTGTGGGCTCGATGGTCTTTGCACATTGTACCAGGCTGTGCCTCAGGTGGCCCTGAGCAGATGTTCTCTGCCTTGCTCCTGCCTCTTCCAAGGCAATAACCTCTCCCTTATTGTCGAGCAAAAGACCTGTGGAGTGGGAGAGCAAACCCGGCGTGGTCTCCTGGCAGAAGGGTGGGGACCTCCATGGCTGCTAGTCATGCGCCTCATCCCTTGGGATGCAGTCACAAGTTGATTTGTGTTCAGAGCCGCAGAGGACTCAGGCACCTGGGACATTGACCTGCAAAGGAAATGTCCTGCTCAAAGCCTATTCTCCACCTTGCCTGTTGCCATGAGGCACTGACTGTTCTGTGCTACCGCCAGCGGAGCCCAGTGCTGTTTGGTACCTCAAGTGACGCATTACAGGTTTGCAAGGCTGGATCTGGTGCGTGTGTACATCATGTGTTCCTGCCCCACTGTAAGTGAAGACATATCCCCAGAAACCTCTTGCCAATCCCTTGTTTTCCTACACTGAGTCCCAGAGTCATTGCACAGGCTGCTGGGCAGCAATGGTGACAACAACACTGGTCACGTCACCTTCTGCCCCAGGATATCTTGGCAGCATATTAACCAGAGCGGCTTCCTCCCAGTGGCAATGACAACTGTGTCTCCATGCTCCAGCAGCAGCTGATTTCCTCCTGCCCACTCCAGCCTGTTTTCTGGGGCTCAGCTGGCAGAGATTGTGAGATAAGCAGGTCCTTCCCTGCTCTGACCTGGGACCATCTGCACAGAGTACCCTCCCCAAACCCATTTGGGAAGACACACACTGGCAGCTTCTACGGTGACCCAATCCCATATCTTCTCTCTGCCAAGTCTGAGCCTCTCCTTAAGTTCCACACAATTAATTTCTTCCCCCATTTTTTTTTTCCTCATGTTAATTGGACCTTCTTCTGCTTTTTGAATTTTCCACACTGGGTTGAGAGACTTCTTTTCCTATGTGAATTCCTACCACTTACCAGCAGTACAAAGCTTTGGGTCTTTCAGCTTCTGTCTCAGACTGATCTCTCACTAAAGATCTCCCAGATGGCCGGACTGGCATTCAGGCTCCATAGATTATTTCAGTATTTCCTTTTCAATGACCACAGACCTCAACTGTAATTGCCAACAGATGCCATTTGCAACAGAACTCAAATCCTCCAAATAGACTTCCATGGTTTTCTTCCTCTAGGTGGAGCATAAGGCCATCACCTGCAGCCTGTTTGAAACCTCCACAGTGCCTCAGAAGCAGATAGCATCAGAAAACAAACAATTAAACATTTTAAGTCTCCTGTTTTTGCTGTGTCACCACATTTGTGTAGCCTTCCACTGTTTCAGAGCTGTAACTTTATCATGTTGACTTTGCTCTGGGGCCCCACACTGCATTACTGATTATTAGAGTTTAAGCAAGCACTGCTCCACCAGGAGTCTAAGTCCAGCCTGGCACGAAAAGGCAGAAGGGAAAGAAACCAGCCTCACTGCCTTGCAGCCCAGCCTTGTCACAAGGGCTGCTGCTGTCCCCAAGCCTCTGGAAAGGATCTTGGTTGAGCTCCTAAGAGGGGATTCAGATGGTTCTTTGCTCTGAAATGTTCTTGCATGGTCTAAACCTTAAGCTGAGCATTAAAGTCCTCAGAATCATAGAATCATTTAGGTTGGAAAAGGCCTCTAAGATCATCGATTTCAACAATTAAGCTAACACTGCCAATTCCACCACTAAACCACGTCCCCAAGAGCCACAACCATGCATTTTTTAAACACTTCTGGGGTGGTGACACCACCACTTTCCTGGGCAGCCTGTACCAGTGCTTGACAGTCCTTTCTGTGAAGAAATTCCCCCTAATACACAATTGAAACGTCCCTTGGCACAACCTAAGGCTGTTTCCTCTTATCCTATCACTTGTTACTTGGGAGCAGAGCCCGACCTCACCTGGCTACACCCTCCTGTCAGGAAGTAGTACAGAGTGATAACGGCCCACTTAGCCTCCTTTTCTCCAGGCTTAGCCCTTCCAGCCCCCTCATCAGCTCCTTATCAGACTTGTGCTTCAGACCTTCCGCAGCTCCGTTGCCCTTCCCTGGACACGCTCCAGCACCTCAATGTCTTTCTTGCTGTGACTGGCCCAAAACCGAACACAGGATTCAAGGCGCAGCCTCACAAACACCAAGCTCAGGGGCACTGTCGCTCCTCACCCACAGCGCCCCAGGCTGCTGTACATTTTACCAGTGGATTGTTTTCACATCACCACACTGGGAAGACTCGGAGCCAGTTTTCCAAGAGGCAGTCACATCTCTTCCACCCGCGGTTGCTGGAGGCTCAAGAGGGCTCTCAGTCACCGAGGTGATGGCACAATGGCAGTGACGGAAACATGGAGGAACATGCTTTTCTCTGCCTGCCAGGCGAACGGGGGTGTGGCTCAATTAGTTTTAGTACATTTAATCTCCTGTAAATAAGAAATAAACTCGCTGCTATTTATCAAGCCGATTTGCTCCACAATGCATTCAGGTCTGTCATCATCTATTAGTCACTTGCTAAAGAATCAACAGATAGTGCTAAGTGAGCCACTGATCAAGAGGTGGGGTGAGACCAACCCAGCGCTGTAACTGAAGCTGGGCAGTACCCACCCTCCTTTACTCATTTTCTTTTGGGCTGAAGAGGATTAGTGATCTAGTGGGGGTTGGAAACCCATGGCAGGAGGGTTGGAACTACACAATCTGTAAGGTCTCTTCCAACAGAAACCATCCTGTGATTCTATGATATGATTCTATGTGTAGTAACACCCCACTGCGAAAGGATGCAGGGACTGGGGGTGAGAGCCTGAGCTGACCTGCAGCTCCCAAGCCACGTTCCCATGGCACCTTTGTCATAGCTTTGCTGTTTTCCAAGCAGATTCATCCAGGTTATATCTGCATTGTGTCAGAGCTGGAGAAGGATTCTGGACAGGGGCACAGAGTGACAGGACAAGGGGGAATGGCTTCACACTGACAGAGGGCAGGGTTAAATTGGATATTACGAAGAAATTCTTCCCTGTGAGGGTGGGGAGGCCCTGGCAGAGATTACACAGAGAAGGCATGGCTGCTCCATCCCTGGAAGTGTTCAAGGCCAGGTTGGGTGGGACTCTGAGCAATCTGGTCTACTGGAAGGTGTCGCTGCCTATGGCAGGGCTTGGAACAAGATGGTCTTTAAGGTTCCATGCAAACCAAATCATTCTGTGATTCTGTGACTCTGAGGATTTAAAATGCTCACACTGTCCATGCAACCTCCCTTAGGCCACAGTGTTTGGACCTTGTGTCAGCCTGGGGCCTCACACTGGGTTCAGAAACACTTTTCTGGGGATATTCCCCTCATGACAGCAGCCAAGATGCCTCAGCTACCTGGGTGAAGCAGTGCTGGCAGCACTGGCAGTAGACCACAGGGACAGAACTGCTTTGCCAGGACCCATGGGGACAGCACAGATCCTCACTGACCTTCTTTTCTCCCATTCTCTTAGGATAGGTGGCTGGGTTATCCTACATGCTTCAGCACAGTGCCATGAAGAGGGACCTCAGAACCACCAAGCAAGACCAATTTGCTTTTCCACTATTAGATTTGCTAACAGGGATGGCTGAGAACGGCCTGTCACACGTGGCAGATATGCTCCATCTCAGGAACACTAAGGCACAGGCTAAATGATCAGCTTGTGACTGCTTTGGTTTTGGTTTGACCTCCATGTGTTGAAGTGAGAAAAGAAGGCAGATGTAAGTCTATGAATAAACATAGTGATAATGCAGATGTTAATTTAGGAATCCAGTTGAAAAAAATCATTAAGTCTTATTAAGGAAAGACATTTAAGCATGAAAGAGTGAGTACAATCTTTAAATTAAAAGGCATATAAAGAACTATTGAAAATGTACTCCCTGCAAAGAAGCTAAAAGCTGAGCACCATGCTACTCCAAAAATGCCATGCCAGCCTAGATGATGTGACCGATTGCCCACGCAGCTGAGCAGAAAAAACGCAGTCTGTGAACAGCAAAAACTCGTATTGTTCTGTAAGTAGCTGTGGACACTACTTGAGTAAAATGGACCTCATTGGTATTTTATCAGCAGAAATTAAAACTTAGCATAGTTGTTCATTCTGGCTTCAAACCGTATTTGTAAAAAGAGGGGGAAAAAACCCACTTACCATTTTTAAAAATTGTTTCCCCCTCTTCCTCTAACTGCAATTTTTTCTAAATCCAGTGATTCAAGCAGCACTTATGATGGATCCAACAGCTCAGTGCAAAGGACATGTGCCCACATGTACTTTGTTCTTTACAGTGCAGAAACTTAAATCAAATTACAGCATCAATGAGCTGATAACAGGAATCACTAGTTTTGATTTTTAGCTAAGCAAACTCAAATACTTCCTCGTATTCTTACGAAAGTCTAGTGGAAGATGTCCCTGCCCATGGCAGAGGGGTGGAACTAGGTGATCTTTAAGGTTCCATTCAACCCAAAACATTCTAGGATTCTATGAATTATACCCCCAAAAGCTTCAAAATTCACCAATATCTGACTCATGCTTTACCAGACAGCAGGAGTTTCCCAATGCCTGTTATAGTGAAACTAGAGCACTTGGATAAGCCTTGGGGCTTTTTTATTATTATTCCTTGGTGTTCTTTTTCTTTTTGGCTGCATTTCTCATTATTACCTGCTGGAAGCCTCGCAACACTTAACTAACAAGGTTTTCAAAGAATGGATAATCCTCTGTTTTATTCATGGGGAACACGACGGGGGAAGTACTCGATTACAGATACTTGGAGCTGCCTTTCTTTCACGGTTCCCATCTGCATTCAGAACAGTCTCCTCCCGCCCTCAGCTGTGGCTGCACTTTAACAGTTTCTGCACAGCAGATCTCCGGGGATCCCTGTCTCCAAGGCTTTTTCAAACATGCACTTTTCAGGAAGAGCTCATCAATGTAATTTGCCTGCAGTATGCAGGATCTTTGAGGAATAGGTGGCCAAACCCTGACTGTGGTTCACCCTGAATGTTTGTACCCCATGGTCATTATTTGCTAAACTTTGCTATAGATAGAGCAGCATTTCTGGTGACAAGTCACTGAATTAGTGGCCTGAGCGCAGAAGGAGGCAGGAAAAGGTGAATGGGAACTTTAATCCAAGTATCTGCTAAAAGGAGGGGCTTTTTTTTCTTAGTATTTAGTAGTATAATCAAAGATTTATTTTTATTAAATTCTAACTTCTACAAAAGAAAAGAAAGGTCTAAAATGCATTTATTATTATTAAAAGGTGCATTTTAATATCCCAAAGTAAACTGGGGAGCAGAGGCTCCCGTGTACTTGAACCAGCATGGAGAAGGATAGAGTTAGCACAACTCACCTGATGCTATCATCAGACTGATATAAATATTTCATTTCTGATGTATTTATCAGTATCAGAGATGTTTTGTGTAGTGTTTGTTAAACAAGGATAAAAATAAGCAACATAAATAACAACCCTTGTATACATCAGAGTTGCTCAGTCATTGCTTCGCTGCTGAAATCCCAGTTGTGTGCTCACCATAATGGGATTTTAATGGGTGTGTAGTTGTCTATATAACAGCTGAAAATAAACAAAAACACTCACCTCTAGGCTGGCAGCAGGGCTGGTAAATGCAGACATCCTCCAGATGACGCTGATCATCTCTTTTCTGTTTTCCCATCCCTAGATGCCAGCAAACTTCTTCCTTGCTTTACTCTATATTACTCCTTTGGTGCAGCTGTTGAACCAGGTCCCTGATACTCAGCAACAAAAACAAGGAGAAAACATCCCCCAAAACACCTGCAACCCCAAACTGCTGCCTAAATCACAGAATCGTTTGGGTCATAAAGAACCATAAAGACCATCTCATTCAACCCCTCCGCCATGAGCAGGGACACCTTCAAGTTGCTCCAAGCCCCATCCAACCTGGCCTTGAACACTTCCAGGGATGGGGCAGCTACAACTTCTCTGGGCAACCTGTGCCAGGGCCTCCCCACCCTCACAGGGAACAATTTCTTCCAAATATCTAATCTAACCCTGCCCTCTGTCAGTGTGAACCCATTCCCTCTTGTCCTGTCACTCCAGGCCCTTGTCCAACGTCCCTCTCCAGCTCTCTTTGAGTCCCCTTAAGGCGCTGGAAGGGGCTCTGAGGTCTCCCCAGAACCTTCTCGTCTCCAGGCTGAGCAACCCCAACTCTCTCAGCCCACCTCCATAGGAGAGGTGCTACAGCCTCAGCGTATCTTCGTGGCTCTATTTATTTACCAGATGTATTGCATCTGATGCTCAGGGAAAGAGCCGATTCAAGTTCATTTCCGGGCAGGCAAGAAAAACAGCTGTGAAGGGGCTGGTACTTCCTAATGCTAAACGGGTTTAGTTTGGGTTGTTTTGGTGGTTTTTTTACTCTTATCTGTGGTAAAGATTACTGTGCTAAAGCTGCTGAAGACACCCCTCCAGATCTGCTGCAAGCTTTCTCCCTCGCTCACCACCCTTGGGAGGAGACGAGCGTTCCCTCAGGCCCTCGGTTCGCTCAGAGACCCTTCGCTCCTCCCCTCGGGGACGCCAGGGCTGGGACGCGGTTGTTGTGTTTGCACGGAACATTAGGTGGGAAGGCGAAAACACACACGCACACGAACGCAATCCGCCCCCGCAGGCATTCCCCCCGGGGGTTGGGGCATCCCGGTGCGGCCCGCGGGGTCGGGAGGCGGCGCCAGGCGGGCCGGGCCGGGCCAGGCCGGGCCGGGTGGGCGGCGATGGCGGCGGCGCGCACGGTGCTGCTGACCGGCTCCAACCGCGGCATCGGGCTGGAGCTGGTGAAACAGCTGCTGGGCTCGCCGCGACCCCCCGCCTGGATCTTCGCCACCTGCCGGGACCCCGAGGGGCCGCGGGCACAGGTCAGTGCGGGCCGGGGGGGCGGCGGTCGCACGCTCGGCCCCTGTCACCGGCCTGAACAACTCGCTGCTGGCGCGGGGCTCTGGTGTCTGCACCGTGCCCTGCCCCGTGTGAAAGTCACCTGAAGTACGGCCGGCGAAGAATCGGCCGTGTCACCCTTCAGGCCGCGCCACCGGGCTGTTCTGGGCTGCGCTGATGTGCCTGAACTCTCCCTCCCGTGCCAAGGCTTCGCCCACGCGCTGCGGGCACGGGCCGAGCTGGGCTGGCCTCAGGGGCTGAGGCGGTGCGAGCGGCAGCGATGCTGCTCGGGCTGGTTCTGCTGTGTCACGCTGCTCTCTGCAAAATCGGGAGGTTCAGAACATGGGCTCTCCAAAAGTAGTGGCCAGTGGAGCTGTGGGATCCCCCTGTCTCTGCTTTCCACTTTGCTGAAATGGGAGAGACACACACATGTTGCTTCTGTAGGGAATCACAAAGCCTCTCTGTTGTTCCAACTTTCCTTACATTCAGTTTGTCCTTCTCTGCTTGCTGTGTCCACTGAAATACTTGCAGGGAGAAACTTGCTTTCTGATAGATCCTGGCTCCAGCTGATTGTTTGTTGCATCTTCTTGCATGTGTGTACTATTCCATCTCAGGAGTAATCGTGGCACCAACCTAGGGGTGCCCAGCTCCTGCTGTGGCTGGTGCCCAAGTTGGCTGGGTCAAAGCTAGGCCAGGTATTTTATTTTTGCCCCATTCTTTCCCCCCACAACTTGAAGGACTTGGGCAGTGATGAGATCAGGGAGTTTTTGCAGGGCTGGACTGGAGCCAGTTTTCCTGCAAGGTGGTCCACATGCAGCGCTCCTAGCCAGGGAATACTTCCCTAAACCCTGTCTGGCTGTGGTAGGGTGAGGGCAGTGTCTTCAGGGTGCTACTGAAGTCCATGACCACAGGACATCAAGAACATCTGCCAGGCTGATGCTACATCGCTTCTCCTGTCCTTTTATGCCTGGACCAGGTGTTGGGGTGGGGGAAGCTCCTGCTGGGATGGTATGGAGCTGTTGAGGCAGGCAGCTGGGAAAAACAGAAGAGAAACAACTGTTGGCCACCACAAACCAATTAATGGATTTTACATCATTTCCTGTGCCCAGGGCTAATGTGGGAAGATGGGGCGTGGTGGGGGAGCCCAGAGATAACTGACAGTGAACCACAGCCAGTGCCAGCAGCTCTCCTGCTCCATGTTCCTCTCACAAGAAACCACCAATTTGTGTTTCTCCTGTGGGCATATTTGGAAGAGGTTTTTAGTTCTAAAAGCAATGCTTTTGGGCACATTGAACAAGGTGGTTCGATTTCTATTGTCTGAAACCTGCCTTAGCTGGAGGCTCAGAGCAAAGAGCTGCTAGGAGCTGTGAAGTGCCAAGTTTCCTTTTTGCAAAGAGCTTCTGAATCCTCCACTGTCTGAATTGGCACAGGCAGGCAGCCAGGACAATCGATGGCTAAAACACAAAGAGTGTTTGTGTGTAAAACACAAATTTATTTCTGTTATCTTGATAACCAGAGGATCCCTGAAGCAGCACCAGCCAGGCTTACAGGGAGGTACAGAGGTACAGGAGACACAGGTACTGTTAAGATCCATGCTAGTGGATCACTGGCTGCAGTTCACGTGATTTATCAAGGGTTATTCACAGCTGTAAGGTCACTTGAATGATTAACAATCCTCCTCCCCAGTCTTCAGCTTTTAACCCATTCCTCCCAATATCCACATATGGTAAAAACAACCACTAAAAATGTGCAAAGTGGTTAATTTCACTTGAGTGGGTGAGATGTAGTGTCCAGAGCAGAGTGGATTTGGGACTGGCCTATCCAGATGCGATTTCCCCAAAGGTCAAATCTGATGTTGGCACTCACAGCTGTTCCTCCTCCACCTCACTTGCAGCAGCCTCTGGGAGACACTTCTGGCTGTATCCCCAGCCAGTTCACATCATTTCCCTGGTGAGCTGGTTTTTCACAGTTTGCTCCCATCCTTTGCTGTGGCTCTGGCTGGGCTGTGGATGACCCTTTGGGAGAGTGACCACAGCATCTTGCAGTCATGGCTTGGTCGTGCTCTGAGCATGTGCATGTTGCTTTGTGGAGCCTGGGAGAAGCCTGAGAACCAAGGCAGGTCCCCGGCCCAGCTGTTCACAAGCACTGAGTAACAGCTGGAAGATGTTTCCCTCAGGGTGGGCCATTGCTGGCACCCCACTTGGCATCGCCGCTGCCTAGTGCTGATTGTTTCCATGTCTCTTTTTGTAGGAGCTGAAAGATCTGGCATCCAAACACCCAAACCTGGTTCTTATAAAGCTGGGTACGTGCACTCTGCCTCTGAGCTGGTAAATTTGTGACTGCCAGCCATGCTTGCCTCATTTCTCCTTCCCTCCCTCCCTCCCTTCAGGCTGTACATAGGGATCCAGTTCTTCAGAACTGCCACAAGTCCCACTGCCAAAAGCCCAGCTTCTCCAGACCTGTCTCAGCCTCAGTACCCCATTCTCTAGAGCCTCCTTGCTCCGTGGTCACAGGACCAGGATGTTCTTGAGACCCATCCTGGGTAGCCCCTGGCTCCCCCAGCTGAGTGACCACATCCTTGCTCTGCCTTGATCCCAAGTCCTAGGCAAGACCAGGAGGGCTCTGGGAGGAAGGCAGCTCCTGTGGAAACGCTGTAAGATCAGCCCAGAGCCTGGGCAGGAGCAGGAGGACCTTGCAGAGCCATCCCACAGCAGGTTCTTAGCACATTTCCCTTGGGGACTTGTCCCCCCGGAGGCCGCCCTGGGTTCTCCAGAAATTGCTCAGACATGGACTTTGGAGGCGATGGCTGCTGGGGACTGACACAGCAAGGGGAGTCACAGCAGTGCTTTGCCCCTACGGTGGGCTTCTCCTGGTGGGAGCCTTCAGCTGTCGGCGGAGGGGCAGAGGAGGCAGTTTTGGGATGAGTCGGGATGTGCGGGTGCTGCTCTGCGCGGAGCTGGTTTCGCAGCACCATCTGGTGCCCATGGATGGAAGGGCCGCGCGGGTCGGAATGCGCGGTGTTCCTCGGCATCCTCCCCTCCCTCTCCTCCCTCTCCTCCCCGGCACCGCCGTGGCTCTGAGACTGTTCTCTCCCACTGCAGATGTCGCGAACCCCTCCGCTATCAGCGATGCGGCCAAGGTCGTGGAGGGGAAGCTGAACGGAATGGGGCTGAACCTGCTGATAAACAACGCCGGCATCTACACCCCCACGGCCTCGCTGGAGACGGCCGACGCTGAGGACATGGTCAGCACATACAAGACCAATGCAGTGGGGCCAATGCTGATGGCCCAGGTACGGGTGAAACTCTGGGAATGAAGTTTGGCCCAACTTGAGGGTACCCCAGGCTGTCCATGGTCACGACAGAAATCTTGGAGGGCTTTTCCAAATTTCGCAGGGCTGCACAAGGGAGGGCTAGGGCTGCTCCTCCAGCCTAAGCCTTCTGCAGCCCCTCTGAATTGTGCAAGTCTAATTTGGAGCAGGCAGGGCTACTGCAGCAACACCTGGGCTCTCCTGACATCGTGCTGTTCTTCGTCACCCTCCCTGCGTTGCAGTTGCTATAAGTGAGGCTGGCTTGAGGCACAGGTGTCTCACTAGGTTGCTTCTCCCCAGGCCTTCCTGCCTCTGCTGAAGAAGGCTGCCCAGGACAGCAAAGAAAAGGGCCTGAGTTGCAGCAAGGCAGCCATCATCAACATCTCCACCATCTTGGGGTCCATCAAGAAAACACCTGATTCCTTCTTCAAGCCTGTCATCTCCTACCGCTGCAGCAAGGTATGGACTCTGGTGACCTGCCCCTGCTCCTGAGCTCCATGGGGGTCAGAGCTGCCCTTGCCAAGCTGGATCTCAGGGAAACACCTGGGATCGAGAGATGGAGGGAGTTCCCAAACTCCCAGGGCATCTCCGTGCCCGCTCAGGGGAGACACACACTGTCTCATGAAGACCTGGCATTGCTTTTTCTCCCTCACCAAGAGGCAGCAATGGGAAGGGAACCTGGTTCATGGAGCTTTTGCTGCCCGTGGCTGATGCTTCTTTCCTCACCCAGGCTGCCCTCAACATGCTGACCATGTGCCAGGCTCTGACCTACAAGGAAGCTGGGATCCTCTGTGTGGCACTGCACCCTGGCTGGGTGAAAACAGACATGGGCAGCCAGGAAGTGAGTTCTGGCCAAGCAGGTCAAAGGGGAACCCATGGGTGGGACCCAACCTACAAACCTGCACAGGAGGTGGCTCAGGTGGCCAAGATGGCTCTCTGGAGGGGAGATCCATGTGAAAATGAGCTGCCTCTCAGGCTCCAAGTTGCACATGTCTGTGTTGGGCCACTGCAGAGCATGTGGATACTGTCTGGGAAGTAGCATCAGCACATATCAGGCTGCTTGTTCAGGGGGGGAAAAGGGGCTTTTGGTAGCCTGGAGGTATGCAGAGAACCTGAATCCAACAGAGCAGGGAGAAGAGGAGCAGCACCATCCCATCATGTGCCCCGTTCCTTGAGGAGCTGCAGGTCCGTGAGGTTTGCACTCGTCCTGCAGGATCCATGTTTTGAGTGGGAGTGGTCCCTGCAGCACTGGAGTTTTGAGAAGGGTGCACAAAGCATCCCATTTGCAGCAGGGATCTCTTCCTATTTGGTTAAACCTGTGGCTGGCTTCCCAGCCCAAGCCACCTCCATCCAAGCCAGCAGTGCAGATACCCAACCACCCTCCCACGCAGTGGGCTTGTCCCAGCTCCCGTGGCTCTGCTCACTCTGGGTGGAAGGAGCCTTGCTGCTGTACCATGTCACTGCACATGAGCCAAGTGGGTGCTGCTGGGTGGCCTGGAATGACGGTGGTGTCCCGTTGTGCCCTTCGCAGGCTGACCTGACAGTGGACACAAGCGTGCGGGGGCTGTTGTCTGTGCTGCCTATCCTTTCCGAGAAACACAGTGGGACTCTGCTCAACTGGGAAGGTAAAGCTATCCCCTGGTGACTGCTCTCTGTCCTTGGAGGGACTCCACAGTGCCATGGGACTCCCTGAGTGCATGGGAGCACCAGGGTGCTCAGCCCTCTGTGGTCTGCAAGGGACCTACTTGGGACTCCAGTGGGTGGGCAGGGTGTGATCCCTGCCCTCACCTTGCTAATAAATAAAGTCAGTGAGTGCCTGTGCCTTCTCCCAGCTGCAGTGTCCCCACTCAGACTGTCTTGCCCCTGCAATAAATAGCCTGGCATTAATGGTGGAACTTGATGGTCTTGGAGGTGTTTTTCCAACCTAAATGATCCTGTGATCTGAGCAGTCTGCCTGCCTTGTCTTCAGCTGCTCTGAGCTGAAGGGAGGTCCCAGGGGACACGTAACTCACCGAGAGCTCTGCTGTCCTTCTGCTGTCCTGCCTGGCTGCAGAGTGTGCCCAGGTCTGCCTGGTCTCTGCCATGCTTCCACCAAGGCATGGTGTATTTGCCACAGATTCCTTGGGATGACTTTGTGCTGGACATGGTGTCTTTGGGAGCAGCCTCATGGCTGGAATGGGAAGACCAGGCTCTACATTCCAGTTCTGCAATCCTGGGCAGGCAGCTCTTCCCATAGTGGTGCCCCAGCTGGGCATGGTACCCCTGGGTGGGGGAAATCTGGTCCCATGGGGGATCACAGCATGGGAGTGACACTTCTGTGGGATGGAGAAGCTGAGAACCTTAATAAGGTGGGCTGGACTGCATGAATTTGCCCAGAAAGTGGTAACAGCCCCAAAGACCTGGATTTTGGGGTGGTGTTGGGTTTTATCAGGGGGTTTTGCCCCTTCTGGAAAAAGCTGCTCTTAAAGGAGCACAGGCAAAAGGAGCCAGGACTCTTGCAAAACCAAGCCTGGTCTCAGGTGGGCAGAGCAACCTGGCCTGCAGGACAGGCAAGTCCCCTGCTCCTTCCCGCAGAGGCCACCACCTTTTCTTTCTCATCCAGAGGACCAGCTGAAGCATCTGGGTCCCTCTGGGTCTGGCCTTTGCTGGGGTTGTACCTGTTCCTGGAGTGGGGGCTTGCCTGCCACCACCAGCTTTCCTGGGAATCTTGAGGCCATGCCCCACCTGGCTGTGCCAGAGGAGTTGTTCCAGAGAGTTCCCCATGCCCAGGCTGACATGCTCTTTTCCAAGCCTGTGCTGTGCTTTCCAAGGCCCTCAGGAGCCAGCACTGCCAGCAGAGCTGCAGGAAGCTGTACCCACTTGAGCCACCCACGTGCTCCCCGTCAGGGAGAGACTGACCTCAGCTTCATCCTCAGGGGAGCTCTGAACCATCTGGGCTCTTCCAACTGATCCAGCCACCTGATTTCCCATGTAAATGCTCTTTCCTTTCCCAGCTCGTATCTGTGGCCAGAGTGGTCAGTGCCCACTTGGGCACCTCCCTATCAGTGCTGTGATGGCAGCAGGAGGAGGGGAATCCCTGGGAAGGAATGGCTGAGGGACGGGAGCGTGGGTGAAGGGCCTGATCCCACCCAGTGCTGGCTCAGAGATACAGCCAAGCCTCCCCCGAGTGCCCTCTCTGCCCCTTGGCAGAGGTTCTCCTGCCCCAGTTACTCCACACAAGCCAGCTGGAGCCCGGCCAGTCACCACAGGCTGGCTCCATGCCCATCTCTCTCCATGTTTCTCCGTTCTGTCCCACACCACATGCTGGATCCTGGGAGATGAGCAATGCCAGAGATCCCACTATGGATTGCTGACAGCTTACAGTCCCCGTTGTGGTCGTTGCCAGCCCCGTGAGATGTGTGTCACTGCTCCCTTGGGAACACGGCGGCAGACAGGACTGCTGGCAGCTGGGACTCGCTCCATCAGCCTGGGACATCACCTGGGATGTGGTCAGGTCACCTGGGGCGTGGGCAGCACTGGGTTCTGACAGTGGTAGGAGGAGGAGTGGGAAGCTCTGCAGGTGAGTCCAGTCTGGCAGTACTGGACACAGCTGCTGGGGACAAGAACTAACCCCAGGGCACTGCTGGGCGTTGAAGCACCTGGAGCATCAGCCTGTAGGAATCCCAGTGCACTGGTCTTCCCTTTGGGTGCTTCCCATTGGACTAACTGCTGTGCAGAGCCAAGTGGAAACAGGTCAGTTGATCCCATTTTTCAAGCCAGCAGGAGACTGGGGCAGGATGACCCAGCTGGGACCTCTCTCTGCAACTGGGATTCACCCCTGGTGAGTGCTTTGCCTTCACAAGTGCAGCCAGCTGCTCTCCAAGAGCCCATCCTTCCACCCTCTGAGAGAAGGCTCATCCAGGCAGCACACGCTGGAGCTGAGCCACCAGGGACTGTGCCACCCTTGGTAACTTGGAGGCCAGGGGCCCCTGAGAACCTTAAGGTGCTCCAGGGCACGTGTTCTTCAGGAAGCCTCAGCGAGAGGCCAGACGGGCAGGTCTCCCTGCTCAGATGCTTGCCAAGTGGTGTCGGCTTTTCCTTTGCACAAGTTCCGGGTGTTTGTGCTCATGGAGCTGATTATCTCCCCGTTTCCTCTCCTGCCTGATGTTTCCTGCCTCCGTCCCTCCCTTTTGCTAGCTTTGCCCTTTGTGTCAGGCTTATTTCCTGGCTCTGGGAAGTGTCAGACCTCAGTGTCCCCTCTGCCCACTGGGATGGCAGCACACAGCTCTGTGTCCTTTCACTGGGTGCAGTACAGTGCCCCAGGAGACACTTGAAATCCCAGCTCCACCTGACCAGCTAGCTGCTCCCTGTGAGGACAGGCAGGTTTGGACAGAGTAAATGTGATTTAGGATCCATCTGCTTTTAGCAGCTGATCCATCTCTGTTCTGAACCTGGGGCACAGGTGCCAACTGGACCAGCGTTGGTTCCAGCAGTAGGGAAAGCTGGACAACCCCTTGGGGACTCTTCCTGAGGCTGCATAAGGTCATGGAAGCATGTCTGGGGGCTTCCAGAGACCATGGGTGGGGAAGTTGTCACCCAGAGCAGCTCAGACAGCCTCCCCCAGCCCCTTTGGAGCCATAGTAACATCTGGGGGCAAGCACCTCTCTGCTCCAGGGAGCCCAGCAGCTCTCCAGGCTCCAGGGATTGACCTCAGTGGTGGGAAAGGCCCGTATTTCCCAGGGTCTTCCAGCAGCTGCCTTATTCCAGACCAACAGCCACTGGCAAAAACTTGTTGCACCAGGAGCTGGAGTCAGGCAGGTCTGTGGGTTGGGATGGGAGCAGTGAGGACATCGGGAGTCCTGACCTGACTTGCCAGGATCAGAGCAAGACCCATTTTGAGAGACACCCTCCCACACCCGAGTGGGGTGAACGGCAGCAGGCAGAGCCTCTATGAAAGGCAAAGGCTGCTACAGGAGGAGAGGGACAAAAAAAGGAAATGGAACGGAAAAGGGCTGCTCCTGTGACAGCGATGCAGCTGCGGAGGTGGGGCAGCAGGCAGGTCACAAACAGCCGCACACAAGGAAGTGCTGGGACACCAGCCAGCGTGGCCAGGCTGCAGCAGTTCCAGGTGCAGCAGATCTTTGCTGGGAAGGACCAGGAGCAGAGGCAAGCAGAACTGCAGGGACCTCAGCCAGGACCTGAAGATCCCCTTTGCAGGAGTCGTCTTCCAGCCAAAACTTCCTTCTGCTAAGGTGTGGGCACTGTCCGTGACGTGGGGGGATGGGGCAGCAGGACGGTCGCGGTGGGGACCACGTGCTGGGTGGCACCGCGGTCCTGGGGCTCAGAGCCCCGGGTGACCATTCCCAGAGCCACCAGCAGTGGGAAACACTGATGCTGGGAAGGCTGGAGTGTCTGGGAGTGCAGGGTTTGGGGGGTGCTGGGGTCCAGGGCTGCCATCAAAGCACAGGGACCCAACTTGAGTCCGTGACAAATGAGGCTCTGGAGGAGGAACGACCCGGTCCCTGCAGCACCAGGGCTGCTGAGGAAGCCGAGTGGGACCAGCAGATAATGTGCTGAGGCTTCCTCTGGCATGGCTGCAGCTGCAGGGCTGGGGTTGCTCCATTGCTATCAGTCCCTGCAGAGCCCCGTGCATCCCTTCTCCCTCCCCTGTGTTATTGTTTGCCAGGAGGAAGCAGCTCACCAAGTCCCACCTCAAGCTTTTAACCCACTGGTGCCTCCCCTGACGCTCTCCACTCCCATCAGCCAGAGCCGGGCAGGCTCCACATCTGCCCTGGGAGGATGGTTTGGTACTGGGATCTTGCTCCAGGCTTAACCTCCCTGGCGACCAGCAGCAGCCCTTGACTCATCTCCCCCAAGCCACGTTGTCTCCCACGGGTCTCCCACAACCCCTTTTGCTGAGGGCAGACGCTGTCATTGTCACCTCTAAGGCTCTGAAAGCTTTAGATGCCAGTGATTCCCTCTTTCCTCTCTCTTCCCCTTTTTAGCTGGTCGGATCCTGCCTCATGCTTCCTCTGGAAGCCCCCTGGTCTGCTGGGCGGCACCATGGAGGCAGCAGCTTTACCAGCTTCGCACAGACTTAACCCAAACCCCTAATAAGAGGTTTGGAGGAAATCCATCTTGGGGAAGAGAACTGCAGCACTTCACCAGCTTCGTTTGACAGGCTGGTATTTAATCAAACCCCAGGATCTCCAGAGGTGCTCCTTGGGGAAGTGGAAATCAGAGAGAACATCTCAGCAGCCTTCTCCAGACTGTCATCTTCTCACACAACTGAGCTCTGCCAAATTGCCCCCATTTCTCATCTGGCAGGGAGGGGACATCAGTGTCCCATCAGCACAGGCTGGGCTGTGCCCTCCCTGGTGATGACCACCGAGGGACACCTTTCCTGAGCATCAGTGTCCCTGCAGGAGCAGAGGTAGGTCACCCACTGCTGAGCCTGATGGGGTGATGCAGAGATGCTCCATGTCCCCTGTGAACACACCACAGATGTTGATGAGCCCATCACATGGCCCCTGTGCACCCCCAGAATAATCCAGAGGTTTGCCTGCTCCATGTCCTCGGGCCCTGGCACAGCCACACCCATGGATCTTCAAAAGAAACCCTGTTTGGGAGCACAGGAGGGTGCACCCATGGGTCACAGAGAGGTGCTCGCCCTTCCTCCCACAGCTGGGCTCTGCCCATGCCTTTGCCCTCAGGGATGCCCACAAAAGGGATGATGCTGCCGGAGTGATGCCTTGGCCATAGCACCCAGTCCTGCTCTGCAGGGTCCTGCCAGGGGTTTGGAGCAGGTCAGCCTCTCCCTGCCCCTCCCGCAGCACCAGCTGGGCCTGAATTTCCAGCTCTTGCAGAACAAGTTCCCGGGTGGCTGCACTTGGAGCTGGCACTGTGCCGAGATGCCAGCATGCCTGTCCAGTGCTGTGAGTGTGTGTGGGGAGGCTGTGGGGATGGCGATAGGGTTCAGCTGCCCAGGGCATGCCATGGGCTGTGGCAGGCTTCCTGCTGCTGTCTGCAGGCCAGGAATTGCTAGAGGGGTCATCTCCTCGGTCCCCTGCATGTCACCACACAAATTTATCTGTTCCAACTCTCGACCCAGACCTGCTGCCCTGGAGCATCTTCCCCCCCTTGTTGTCTCAAGGGAGTGGAGTTAAGACCCTATGATGGCAAGAACAAGGATCCAAGCTCATTCTAATGAGTTCTCTCCCCCATGTCCCTCTCCTCGGAGCCAGGGAAGTGACGCTGGGGAGGAACTTGGCTCCTCTTGTTTGTTATTCCAGGATAAAGTTACCCTTTAAAGCAGAGCCAGTGCTGTCAGGGCCGCATACCATCCGGGAACATCGCTCCTTCCAGCGGCTCCACACGCTTCTGGTTATTGTGCTCGCACGGAGCCAGCCCAGCCCCGCTCACAGCGAGGGGGATGCAGGTGGGGGGATCCAAAAAGGAGCCTCCAGGCTCTCTTCCCACCCTGGGAAAGTTGGGAGCAAAGGGAAAAGGCCTCTCTCCTCAGAGGAGGGCTTTTCTGACTCGAGGGTATGTGGAAAAGAGGAACAGAAAGAAAGGGCTGGGAGCAATGAAAGGGAAGGGAGAGCTGGATGTGGTTGGGGTGTTCTGGCATTTCTCTTGTCTCCTGGGTTGCTCACTCTGGCTCAGCTGGGGACCCTCTGGATAGGGCAGACTGCTGGCTGCCACTGTGCACAAGCTGGGCAGTGGCGTGCAGCTGGCACCCATCACACCACCCCACAAGTCCAGCGGCAGCTCAGCATCTCCTGGCAATGTGCAGATGGGAAGAGGGCTGGCTTCTCCTTCGAGCCCCAGCCTCTGTCTCTGGGGGTCCCAAATCCAGGTGACTCCTCTCTCCTGTGAGCTGGCACCCCAGGAGACACCCCAGCAGACACCCCAGCACCCCAAGGCTTTGCAGACATGGGGGTTTCTCAGCAACAGCCTGGCCATCCCACCCACGCTAGACCCTCTGGAGGTGGCTGGGGGCTTGCTCAGGGTTTGACTGCCCCATGCTGAGCCATGAAGTGCCTGTGGGGTGGAGGGGAAGGAAGCTGACCCGGTGGAGCCGAGCCAGAGAGAGCTTCAGGCAGTGAGCTCCAGCCCCCAGTGCCTTCCGTGCTGGCGCAGATGGCTCCAGGTGGGATGGAAAGCAGGCAGAGGGCTCTGCGAGCCCTTTCCAGCCATTCCCCAGCCTGGCATCCACCGGCTCTGTGCCGCTCAGGAGGCAAACGCCAGCTGGGGCCCTGACACCACCACCTCAGCGGGGTGTCGAGGGAAGCCTGACTCATCCCCAGCAGGAGAATCTGAGACTTGCACATGTAAACAGAGCTGGCCCTTGCATGCCAAGACATGTGACAGATACAGGAGAGACCGGCTGGAGCCACAGCCTGGGGCTGGTGGCATTCACACATGAGCTAGAGGCATGAACAAGAGCTGGAATGGGTCCTGCTCAGGAGCTTCACTTGGGTGGGGAGGATGTGGCAGGATCCCTGCTATCGGCATGTCCCCCCTCTGCTACCCCTACCCCACCAGTGGCTTTTAGCAGCTGGTTTTAGGCCTGATCTTTTCTGTTTGACTGCCACTGCTTTCCTCCAGGGACACCCTTCCCAGCACGAACCCATTTGGACCAACAGCTCAGGAGAGGTAGAATAGGTGCAGGATGACCAGGGCAACGGTGGCATCACCACCTCTGGAAGTATTCAGAAAAACACATGGATGTGGCATCTGAGGGACGTGGTTTAGTGGTGGGCTTGACAGTGCGGGGTTAATGGAGTTGATGATCTTAGAGGTCTTTTGCAACCTAATGATTCTATGAGAGCAAAACTCCTGAGATGCCACCCCACAGTGCCAGCTTCAGAAGCAGAGTGCAGAGTGTGGTGTCAGGGGCTCTCCCTGCATGTTGTGCTGGGATGGAGAGAGCATGGAAGTGCCAGTGTGGGAGCACAGAGGCTCCCCAAGTGCCTGTTCCATCCCAGGAGCAGGGATCGCTCAGAAACCTCCCGGTTATTCAACGTGCTCTCCAGCACGTGATTTCCCTTGGGTTTAGATGTGCCATGCTGTGGGCTCCGGGCTGGGAGAGCTGTAGGCCAGAGGGGAAAGGAGATATCACAGCCACTTCCTATCCTTGCTTACCCTGCGCAGCCGGTTTCATTTCCTTAATCCCCATCCCAGCATTTTCTTTGTTGTTTTCTTTGGAGGGGAGGGAGCTTTGCTGGAGGCTGATGCTCACTGCAGGAAGCACTTCCACACTCTGGGAGACCAACGTGAGTGCCCACTGGCTGTTCCCAGATGGACTCACTCTGCTCTTGGGTGTAGCAGGTGCTGCTCATGGGGGGACAGGGACCCCACTTCAGCAGTGGAGTGGATCAGGGTGTGTGTGGGAACCCCTGCACTGCTTGGGAGGACTATATTTATATGCATTTGCATGCAGCTCTGCCAAATTTGCAGACTCAGCCCTGCCAAAACACCTCGTGCTCTGAATGGCCGTTTGCTCTCACATCCTTACAGCACCAGCTTTGGGGCAATGTATTCCTACCTCAGCCAGCTTGATTGGCCAAGCTTTGCTTCACCTGGTGCGATGTTGAATCCTCAGGCTCTGACACCTCTGCCGTTGTCCAGCTGTGCCATGGTCCAGCTGTGCCATGGTCCAGCTGTGCCAGTTGCCCTGCCACTGGCTACGTCTGCTGGGCTGGGCTGGGCTGGTTTCTGGGCTTGCCCACAACCTCAGCCTTCCTGCTCCGTGTTGGGCAACGCCAAGGGACTGTAGGAATCTTGTGAATCATGGATACTTTGGGAGTGATCCTGCGGGTGTGTGCGTGAGCTGGTTCCTGCTGTGCTGAGGTGGGGATGGCTGCCTGGTTGCAGGAGGTGGAGTGGTCCCAGGGGATGTTCAGCCCCCCAGGCTGAGCTGGCATAGGGATTGGAGATGCTGCCAGCCACCCATGCAGGGTGGAGAAGGGAGTTAGGAGGGGGGACAGCTGGCTGGTGGCCAGAGAGTCTGGACCAGTGCTGTTCTGCAGCTTCTTACCCTCCTGGCCCAAGCTGGGGCTGGACTTGATGAAGTCACAGTCTGGATGTCCTGGCTTTGCTGCAAAGCCCTGACCCGGATTCCGGCTTGCTGGCCAGAGTCTGGGAGAGCTGACCAGCACCCAGTGCTGGCCAACACCGAGTAGGTTTGTGGCCACTCTGGGGGTATCCTGTCCTCCCTTTTCCTAGCCCCGTGGGCAGCAAAGTGCTGGGACAGGCAATTCTGCCCCATGGAAAAGGACAGGCTGGGTCAGGGCTGTGCCCCAGCCTGCTGCCGCTGTGAGCTGGCCCCAAGTGTGTCGGGGAAGGTTTTCCAGCAGAGCTCAGAGGACCTGCTGGCACAGCCTTTCTGTGCTGCCGGCCAGTTCCCGAGCGCGGCCAGGGCTCCGGTGAGTCAGCTGGAGCAGCAGCTCACATTGCTCATGCTGCATCAGCGCCGCCCCGGCTCCCTCAGCTTTTTCCCAGGTTGCGTTCCCCAAAAATGCGGAGCTGGAGGGGTGCGGAGCTTGGTGCTACGGTGCTGGATGCTCATCTCCGAGGCGGTGGCAGGGATGGTGGCAGGGATGGTGGCAGGCTCTGTGGAGGCACCTCAGGTGCTCCTGGGGGTGGTGGCGGGGCTCTGAGTGTGCTCAGCACGCGTGGCTGTCCCGGTGCAAGGCTTGGAGCCCTGGCCTGTGTGTGCTGCCTTGCTCCAGCGCTGAGCAGGAATGCTGAGCATGCACCAGCTCCAGCCTGGAGCCAAGGGCTGGCCTCCAGCCCTCCAGAGAGAGGGGAAAGGAAGACATGGCTCCAGGCCCAGCCTGCAGTGAGAAGAGCAATTTGGGCAGAGACCCACGGTGTGGGGCTCCGCCGACGGCTCGGACCTTTCTCTGCACCGCGGCAAGCGGCTGCAGGCAGCTGGCACGGCTGTTGCTGAAGCTGCCAGGAGGAGGGGAATGTGCTTGGAGTGGTCTCGGGTCACCAGGCTCTGGAAAGGCACGATCCTGTGCTGGGAGGAGCTCACTAATGCCAGCAGGTTCTCAGACAGAGTGCCCTTGGGCTCACGGACTCCTGCCTGCAACAACGCCCAGCTTCCCAACCAGACTGCTGGGAAGCCTCCTTCAGGGACAGGAGTCCAGGAGTATCCATATCCATGCTGGGAGGGTTAGCCCAGGAGTATCCATACCCATAATGAAAGGATTAAACCAGGAGTATCCATCCATATCTATGCTGGCAAGATTAACCCAGGAGTATCCATATCCATATGAAAGGGTTAAACCAAGATTATCTGCATCCATGCTGGGAAGGTTAACCCAGTGATATCCAAATCCATGCTGGGAGGTTTAACTCCTGCCTGCCCGCAGGCACCATCCCTCCATAAATCCTGGAGAGAGTTTTGGAGGGCAGGCAGGCCAGGGGTGCTGCCGGAACTCGGGCAGGAGCCTGTCCTTGTTTTTGTTTGCCAAGCTGGTCCATGCTGAGCAAGCTCCCAGAGCAGCCAGTGCGGTGTGCCAGCCTCGACCTTGGCACAGGGAGTGCTTGGCTCCACAACCCAGCCTGGCAGGGCAGGGAGGCGTGTGGCCAAGGGGAGGGTGCAGTCCCCTCTCCTGATGTCTGCAGGGATACAGCTGCTCCCCAGCTGCAGCCAGGAATAGGGTTTTACCTTGGGATGGTGGTGCATAGGTAAGCAGAATGTGGTGGTGTGGGTCAGTTTGCCTCCGGGCACCCCAAGTTTTTACTGAGAAGGTGATCAAGCCCTGGAACAGACTTCCTGGAGAGGTGGTCGATGTCCCAAGCGTGTCAGTGCTTAAGAGGCATTTGGACAGTGCCCTTAACAACATGCTTTAACTTGGTGTCAGACCTAAAGTGCTCAGGCAGTTGGCCCCAGTAATCCTTGGAGGTCACTTTCAAGTGAAAATTTTCAGTGGTGACACCATGCACAGGGTGTGCGTGGGATCCAGACCCCCACTTGATCCAGGTGGGATGCTGGAGCAACTGATGACAGAGTGCTCAGCAGTGGTGCTGAGCACGCCAAGCACATGGTGGGTCACCCTGGTGGGACAGGGACAGTGTGGCACTGGGACCTGGGTTGAGAATGGATTGAAAGCAGCCCTGAGGAGGAGGACTTGGGGGTGTTGGTTGTACAGGAAACTCAACATGACCTGGCTGTGTGTGCTGGTAGCCCAGAAAGCCAAATGTATTCTGGGGTCCACCCTCAGCAGCATGGGCAGCAGGTTGAGGGAGGGGATTCTGCCCCTCTGCTCTGCTCTGGTGAGATCCTATCTGCAGCACTGCATCCAGTCTGGGCACCCCAAAATAAGAAGGATGTGGACCTGTTGGAGTGAGTCCAGAGGAGGCCACGAAGATGCTCAGAGGTCTGGAGCATCTCTGCTCTGCAAACAGGCTGAGGGAGTAGGGGCTGTTCAGCCTGGAGATGAGGAGGCTCCAGGGAGACCTTAGAATCCCTTCCAGTACCTAAACGGGCTCCAAAAGACCTGAAGAGGGACTTTAGACAACAGCATAGAGTGACAGGACAAGGGGGAATGGCTTCCAAGGGACAGAGGGCAGGATTAGATATTTGGAAGAAATTGTTCCCTGTGAGGGTGGTGAGACCCTGGCACAGGCTGCCCAGAGAAGCTGTGGCTGCCCCATCCCTGGAAGTGTTCAAGGCCAGGTTGGATGGGACTTGCAGTAACCTGGTCTAGTGAAAGGAGTCCCTGCTCATGGCAGGGGCTTGGAATCAGAAGTCTTTAAGGTCCTGTCCAACCCAAACCATTCTGGGACTGATCACATGGCTTGGTGGATCCACCCTCTCAGCCTCTCCCTGTTGGCCTTTTGGCTTGGCTTTTCCCCAGTGGCCTCAGGACCTGCTGTCCCCTCTCCCATCTTTGCATCACTTCTCCCTCCCTGTAACCAGGCCAGCCTGGAGAACTGGGCTGGGAGCTGGGACGCCCTGGTTCTCACCAAGCAACCTTGGCAGCAATGCTCTGCTCCTTGGTGTGGCCCCAGGAGAGTGAGAGTGGTGCAATGATTTCCTTGTCACTGATATTGCCCTGCTCCACTGGGCTCCAAGACCTGATGATGGTCTAATTAGTGTTTCTGCCTCACAGGGCTGGCGGGAGCACTGCTCTGCCTCGTCCTTGCATGGAGGATGTCTCACCAGGGCTGCAAAGGCATCAGTCCCATTTAAAACTAGGTCGACTCAGTAGGATTTGGGACAGGTAGGAGAAAGATGGTCTTGGGAGAAAGGAGAGGAGCAGGGTGCATCCCTGCAATGGGCATGTGGCTTCCTCACCCCTCCACCTTCAGGGATGCTCAGAGGTGTCAGGGTTTAGGAAGTGGCCTGGCAGTTGTGGAAGCAGCACGGTGTGACTGTGGCATCCCTTGGGTGACAGCCTGCATTTACACTGGGGCTGCCTGTCCCTCAGCTGGGGAAGCTGGGAGCGCTCCTCTGCTCCTTCCCCATGGAGGCTGGAAGCTGGTGGGATGGGGAATATGGGTCAGTGCCAATGCTCCGCTCCCCCAGAGTGGACTTTCTGACTGGCGCAGGTCCGAGCATGGCTCCGTTGGATGCAGGAGCTGTGAGGGGAAGGCAGGGTGGGGTGCTGCGTGTCACAGAGCTGGGAGCAAGGACGTTTGGGTGTTCCTTCTGCCACCGACTGAGGGCACAGCCTTGGTCGTGTCACTTCACTGCCGGAATGTGAAACATGCCCGGGGTCTGTCAGGGAGCGCTGAAGCCCGGGAAGCTGTGGTGGCCCTCGTGGGGGGAAAGGGGGGTGAGGGAGGAGGTGTTGCTCCAGCCATTGCTTCCCTGGCAAGGGGAGGCCGTGGGCGCTGCGTGCGGCAGGAAGGCAAACAGCCCGGGGCCAAGCAAGCCGGGCTGCCCCCACTCCCCTCGCCCCGGGGGAGGTGGGATCCTGCTGCGGCTCATGGTGGGGCTTGTGGACCCCCGGGGAATGCTGACGGGCCGGCGGGTCCGGGACCCCCGCAGGGCCGTGCGGCGGTGGCAGTGGCGGTGGCGGCGGTGGCAGTGGCGGTGGCAGTGGCGGTGGCGGCGGTGGCGATGGCGGTGGCGGCAGCGGTGTCGGTCGCCTCGGGGAGGGAGGTGCTCCCGTCCATGCAGCTGCCATTGGCGCTGGCTGGGCCGTGGTTTCCTGCCGAAATCACATGGCTCCCGCGTTTCCATGGAGAGAGCCGGGGTGGGCGCTGCCAAGAGCCTGCACGAACTCCCCGCTTGCTCCCGTCCATGGGAGTGGAACAAAGGGGATGCACCGAGCCAGGCCCGCTTTCGCCCCGCGCCTCGTCCCCCGCCTCTCCTGGGACATGTGAGTGCCACCCGCACCTCCGCACCCCGCGGCCACGGGGGGGTCGGGGGGAGCGGGGTCGGTGGCCGTAGCAGGGCTACACCCTTGGGGGGCCACGTCGCCGCAAGCCACCGCCCGCCCGCGTCCCCTCTGCCGCCAGCCCCGGTGGGCGCCCCACGCCGCGCTGGGGTGTCCGGGCGCGGCGGGAGGGCGGGGACGGGGACACGGACACGGACACGGGGCTCCGCTCCTCCGCCCCACTGCGGTTCGGAGGGATCCTCCGCAACACCGCGGCCCGGCCGGGACCGTGGCCGGAGACGCCCGGAGAAGGAGCCGCCTGACAGTGGGATATCAGGGCGAGCACCCCCAGTGTCAGCCGGTGCCCCCCAGACCCTGTCTGGGATCTATCAGCTTCTCCAGCCGCTCTTTCTCTCCCGGGTTTGGGATGACGCTGGTGGCATGAACCGTGTCCTGCCCCGAATCCCTTGGGACTCCAGGCAGGGGTAGGGGCAGGGGTACGGCGGGCGAAGGGGAAGCTGCCCGTGCCCATATAGGGCCGTGCCCGAGCGCCTGCGGGACGCCAGAGCCCTGGATCCCGCGGGAGAGGCTGCAGCCATCTCCCCCATCCCACCCCTGCGCCCGGGCGGGACCCGGGTGGGCTCCCGAGGGACCTGGGTGCACCATGTCAGCTGGGTGCTGCCTCCTCCTCCCCTCCAGGGTGACGGAGGGAGGAATGCTCGGAGGAATTAATGAGACAGATCTCGCTTTGTTGCTGGCCCGATCCTCCTGTCTCCCAGCCCTTCCCAGCCTGCCAAGAAGTGCTCGGGAAGGCCTCGCACCATTAACCCTTCCGCTGCCGCACCTCCGGCCATCCCAGGGCGTGCAAACAGCCTCAGCGGGTTTCACCCTTGCCGCATTGCCAGAGGAGACTCCCGAGGGCATTGGGAAGTCCTGGCCGTCCTATAAACCCCATGTCTCCCGTCTCCTGGCTGGTGGCCTCACTGCGTCCCCCGGGCAGGGCTGGGACATGAGGCTGTGACGCCGTGCAAAATCCGGCAGTGCAGAGCTTGTCACCAGCTTGTCACCAGTGGCGTTGCCTCCTCTTGGCTCGTGGGGGTCCCTAGTGCATTGCCACAGTCCCCTGGGTGGAGAGGAGCTGTGGTGGCATGGTGGTATCCCTGGCGTGGTGGTGGCTGAGTCGCCACGGGGGATGGGGCATGATGGGGTTGAGCACGGAAACAGGGGCAGCAGTGGACATTGCAGTGATGGGGGATGTTGGGGTGGGCAGCTGAGAGGTTTTGGGGTGCAACCAGGGGATAACTGTTGATCTGCAGTGAGGACGGTGGTGAGGACAGGGGTGTCTCTTCCCAAGCCTTGCTGAGGCTCCTGGCCAGAGCTGCTGCTTTGCCCAGGAATCTGCAGGCTGGGTTGCAGCAGGGTGCCTGGGATGGGCATTGTCCAGTGCTGGCTGGACGGGAGGAGCTGGATGGGCGTAGGGTGTCCCCCAGGAATGCCATCAGGCTGGGCTCCAGATTGTGCCCGTGGCTGAGGCTCAGCGGATGCACTGGAGCTCCTGCCATGACACTGACCTAAAGGACAGGACCCTGGGAAACCCATGGCAGGCAGGGAGCAGCTGGCATTTGAGATCCCCAGGGCACAGTGAAGGCAGCTCAAACCCTGGCTTTGCGTGGGCTGAGGCCAGTGCCGGGCTGGGACGAGCTCCCCGCCGCGTGCTTTGGGGTTATTTATAGGGCTGCCATTTATATCGCTTCTATTTCTGCTGCTGTGTGGGGACGGTGCGAGGAAGAGAGGGGGGAGGGCTCGAGTCTGCCACCGCCCCGTGCCCGGCCCCTCCAGGAAGGGATGCTGCCGACAGCACTGGGGCCAGCCTGGCTGGGGTAGAGCCTGGCTTGGCACAAGGGCTGGTCCTTCTCCAGCCCTCAGGTCATCCACCTTGCAGAAAAAACTCCGCCTTGGGCTCCCAGGATTTTTTGGAGCTGGCTTTGCCAGTTTTAGCAGAAAGTAAAGTCTGAGAAGTCAGCTGTAGCACTGTGGTGGGGGTGACCACCTGCAGCTCTAGGACCAGCTGTCCCAGCCCAGGACAAGTCACTTGGTCACTCACTGTGGTTCTCCTTCAAGCCATGGCTGTGTGTCTTCTTGCCAAAATTGTCATCTCCTGCCCTCTCCCACGTCTCCCCCATGGCCAGGAACTTTTTGGCCCCTCACCAGGCTGGTGCTGACTCCATCTCCACAAACATTTTTGGCCAGCCATGACTTTTGACACCGACTGAGGCTGGCCTATGCCCTTTTCTGTCAGGTTTCCAGCTGTGGTGACATTCCCAGCCTCAGGGATGTCTGTGGCTGGGGATTACTTGTCCAAAAGAGCCTGAAATAGCTTCTTCATCACCTTGGCATTTGGTGCTGGTGCCACCAAGGCAGTGTCGTGTTGAGGCTGGTGGCTTCTCCAGGGGCTGGGTGGGCTCACAGCCTCAGTGCTGGTGGTCCCTGGGCCAACAGGGAGAAGCTGGAGAATTTCCCTAGGACTCTGCTGGCAGGACATGGGATCTATGGAAAGCTGGTCTTCTATCCCATGGAGGATGGGGAAGTGGGAATAACCTCCTGGATTTTTCTGCCTGTGCACAAACTGGCCGTGGCTGTACGTGTGTGTCCAAGCATGGCTGCCCACGGAGTGTTTTGTTTGCGTGTTCAGCTGTTGTGGTTGGGGTGGAGATGCCCAGGGCGGCCTGGTGAGAAGAAGACATAAAGGGACACCCCCAAAAAGGGAGCACCTGGGGCATTACACCCACATCCCTGCTGCTGTGGAGGGACTGAGGCAGCCACCCTGGCTGGTTGAGCTGAGCCAGAGTGGTGAATATCCAGGGAAGCCCCCTGAGTTGGAGAGTCACATGGAGATGTCCCTTTCCTTGCACCCGCACCCTATCCCAGCCAAGCCAGGAACAGGGACTCATTTAACTCAATTACCACCCTGGCGCTGCAGGCGTGACTTGTGCCCTTCCTCTGCCCTCCCTTGGCAAGGTGTCCTGAGCTGTCAAGCCCCGCCAAGTGCCGTGCAGGGTGCTCTGAGGTGCTCAGAGGGCACAGCTGATGTGATGTGTCTTCCTCTGGCGTCCTCTGCCACTTTTGGAATGCCTGACCCTGTCTCCTGCCTGCTCCTGGTGGTCTCCCCAAGGGTGATGCCCGGGATGGTGCCATGCCAGGCTCCTCACCCATGTGTCAGCTGCCACACAGATCCCCCCAGGACTGCAGGCTGCGGAGAGGCAGAGTGCCCGCAAGCAGCACAGCCTGGCTGCCACCCCTCTGCGAGGGAAGCCTGGAAGTCCCCTCACTCTGCGTGGCACCGGGGAACACCCCTCCCGCGGCTGGGGCAGCTTTAGCGTGGCTTTCTCATTAACCTTTAATGAGAACAAACAAGCTGGCATGGGCCGGCGCTGCGGGCGCGCTGCCTGGCCGTGTGCCGGGCACTGGCTCCGCACGGCTGCCAGCGCGGCGCAGGCTTTGCACAGGGATGGTCAGAGCTGGGGCGGTGCCGGCAGTGATGCCATTCCCTGGGGAGAAGCAGCACGGGGTGAAAAGCCAGGTGGTGGCCGCTGCCCACGGCAGCCTGCAGGATGGGACTCTGCCCATCGGTGGGGAGAGCCGGAGGGATGCATCGCGTCCGGGCGAGGTAGGAGACACGGTCTTCATGCGGGTTCTGGAAGGCTGGGGTGGAGGTGGGCTTTGCAGCGTGCTGGGCTGCTGGCTTCGAGGCTGCAGGCCGGTGGGCACCTGGGATGGTTTTTCTTTGAGTGCTTCTCAGAAGCAGCCCAGCCTCAGCAGCTTTTTTCCCAACTGCTCTCCCAGTGTGGCTGATGCTGTGCACCCACCCGGGCACTCACCTGGGCACTGGGACTTGAGGGTGCCCTGGGTCACAGCACTCTCTGGTGACACCGCTACAACCACAGCTCTGCAGGCCTGGCTGTGGCTGGCTCCAGAGCCACGTGTGGGTGCCCACAGTGGGGCAGCCATGCCACCCAGCGTGGGAGCCCCTGATGCTTCTTGTCCCCTGTGGGACCTGCGGGGAGGGGGCCTGCTCTGGGCTGGGGAAGCAATCCCACAACAGGCTCACTCTCTGGGGGAGGGGTTAACTTTGTGGGAGGACCTCATATCTACAGGGTCCCCCAAGATTCTGTTCCAGTGCTTTTCCTCCTGAACCTGTCCTGACCTTGCTCTAAAATCAGCAGCAAACAGGAAAGGAGCCTGGGAGGGAGGTGTTTCTTCCTGCTCCGGTGACATGAGGGCAGCTGATCCCAGCCTGGACAGAGCTGGCTGCTCCAGCCTCTGTCCGACCTGGAGGGGGGTGCCAAGCTTGGGTATTCCCAGGACCAGGAGCTGTACAGGGACCTACAGCGCTGGAGCATGGTGACATCTGTGCCGCAGAGTCTCCTGGTTGTTTAGGGCACTAAACAGGGAGTTGTGGGCCTGAGAGGTGCTGCCGGCTGCTAGGATTGGCATGGAGGGCAGGTGGGTCTGCCACACTGCCCTGTGGGAGCGGGACCCCCATGGGAAGCAGGACACACATTCCCACATGGGAATTGCACCCAGCGTCTTTGGAGAGCCCTGTGAGGAAGCCCTGGCTGAAGAGAGCTCCTCCAAGGCTTTGGAGACTCAGGATACAAAGTAGGGACTTTTGAGCAAGGAAACCCTTTTCCCAGTGGTTCCTGGGTCTTGGAGGGTGCCCACAGGCATGCCACGGGATTGCCTGCTGTGGGAAGCCTACAGCAAAGCCACGGTGGTTTTATATATACATAAATGTAACTATAGATATATTTATTATATTTGTATATACTTATATTTAAACCCGGGCAATGCAGAAGCAAGCGGCAGTGGTGTGAGCATCAGCTGCCCACGGCTTTGTGCCTGCCCGCAGTGGAGCCGGCAGGGATGGAGGCGAGGGGCTGTGCATCCCCCACCCAGCCTCGGGTGCAGCTCAGGGCCAGCCGTGCGTTCGGCAGGGCGGTGTGTGCTCCCCGGCGTGTGCCCGGCCCTGGGTGCCGGTGGGAAGGGGCTCTCCAAGGGAAGCGATCCAGAGAGGGGCTGGAATGGGGGGGGGAGTTTGCAGTGTGTTCCCCTCCCTTCCGCCTGTGCCTCAGTTTCCCTGTTGGGGGGGGGTGGGGAGGGAAAGATAGGGACCGAACTGTGCTGTGCTCCGGGAGTAGCCGGTGCTGGTGGGGCCCCTTCCCTCCAAGGGGGTCAGGCATCCTCCCGTGTCCTCCCATCCTCCGTCCCCCTTGAGTCACGCCGGGGCTGCGGCGCTGGGCAGTGATGTCAGCCCGCGGGCAGGGGAAGCGGGGGAGGAGACTGCTGCCCGGGGGGAGCCCTCCGGCCACGGCCCCCGCACTCGGGCCGACAGACGGACGGACGGACGGCATGAGAGAGCAACAACCACCCGGGACGCTGAGCCCAGCCCGAGGGGGATGTGCTGCCGCAGCACGCCATGAATGGCAAACCGAAAGGTACCGAGCACCGGCAGCACCAGGGCTCCCCAGCAAACGGCGATAATGTGGGGCCCCCCCGATATTTGAGGCTCCCGGGGTGACGTGGCTGGGCTCAGGCGGGGTATTTTGGGGTGAGGATGAAAGCTCTCCCTGACAGGGACACCAAGGACGTATGCACCCACCACCTGCAAGGGACACGGTTGTCACCGCGGGTTGCAGTGACGGGGTGTCAGGACAGGGTGTCCGTGCAGGATGGGACCCCCTGGCTGCCTGATGCTGCTGTTGCCCACACTGAGATCCAGGCTCTGCGTCTCAAGGCAGGAGAGGGGCCACAGCTGCCAGCTGCTCCGGGGTGATGCACCCCTGACGCCACGGCAGCCCCTGGTGCCATGGCAGCACAGTTTTCCTCCGCAAACTGGCTTTTCCCCGCTCGTGCCCCCACATCCGATGAGGACAAACAGAGCCCATCTCCGTGTCGAGCATCCCTGGCATGGTGGGCAGAATGGAGGTCCTTGGGGCTGCTTTTGTGCACTTGGACCAAGTTGTCTGGGCAGGATTTGTGGAGGCAGCTACTGGTACCCAGCAGAACACCCTGGAGATGAGGAGGTCAGGGGGAAGGTGGCATGTGGGACCTCCACAAGGTTATGCCAGTCCCAGGAGGATCCTTTTAGAGGATCCCAGCACTTCCAAGAGGGATCACAGCCCACTCAGGAGTGAAGTCTGGTGCCCACGGCCAGGATGCAGCCCCATCTCACAGGGTACAGAGGTGAGCAGTGTCCCTGGGGATCCTGGCTGGGTGCTCGGTTTGTGCCTTTGGTGGTGGGGGACTCGCTTCACCAGGACCACAGTAGTGCTGGGCTGGTTCCCAGGAGCCATCCTAGAGAACACGTTGGGCCTGAGCTTTTCCAGCCCCTGGGAAACCCCCTGCCCCAGTGGTGGCCACTTCCCTCGTTACAGTTTGGGGTTTGCATCTCCCTCTGGCTGGAGGCAGGGAGCCCACGGGATGAGTGGCGGGGTCGGGGGCTGTGAGCCCCCCCGAGGAACTGGCTGTGAGTGTCTGCCTGTGCCGTGCCCTGCCCTTCCGCAGGGATACTCCGCGGGGTAAATAAGCACTTCCTCCAATTCTTCCCATTCGCAGCTCCTTCCCTTTCCTGCCGCCCTCCCACTTGGCCCAAGGAGCCAGCAGCCTCCAGTGGCCGCAGGGGCAGATATCAGCTCCGTGCCCCTACTGCCATGGGGCCGAGAGCACCCAGCAGGAATCCACCCCGAACTGCCGAGAGCAGCCAGCACCCAAACAATCACACCGCCATTCCCTGTTCCGGTGGGGGCTGTGGGGCTGTGACCTTATGGCTGAGACTTTCTCTCCGGCTGAGTCACGGGAGCCGGGATGCCATTCACTGACTCATCTGATTCCCAAAAGCCCCCAGTCCCTCTCCTTGCCCAGCACGAGGACGAGCTGGGGGTGTCCTGCCTTCCTGGAGGAGAGGCAGAGCATGGAGAGGTCAGGGAAGAGGCGGCTCCCAGGCTCCTTGTGACCAAGGCGGCATGGCTTCGGTCCCCGGATGCTCCCATCCTCTGCGCTGAGGGGGGATGAGGAGCGATGGGAGGGAAGAACTGCTCCAGCCCACGCTGGGAGCCGGCCAAGGGCCGTCCCGGGGCCGGAAGGGGCCGGCGGGGGCCGGGGTACGTGCCTGGCTTGGGGCAGCGGGGCCACAGCTGTGCAAACACGGATGCAGCGGCTGCTCCGGGGGGAGCCGAGCCAGCGGGCTGAGTTCACAGGCTCCCGAGGTCATCCCCGCCGTGCGCCCAAGTTTCACCCAAAGGTGCTGGGGCGGGGCGTGGCGGGACCCCCCACTTGCCCCAGACGCCACGAGCGGGATGGACGGTCCTGTGGCCATCGTGGCCTACCCCACTGGGGCACACTGGTGCCCTGCTGTGCCCCGGGGATGGCCGCAGTGCCTCAGTGCGGGGACCACAGCCCAGCCCCTCCTGGGGAAGCCCCTTGGGTGCTCTAGGTGCTGCTGGCTGGTCGTGGGTGTCTTCCCCGAGGTGAGGGGTGCTGGAGGCTGCTGGGTTGGCCACCCTGGGCGTTGGTGGCCTTCAGTGAGTGACATCCCTGGAGGTGCTGGTCAGAGCACCCCCAGCTCCCAGGGCTGCAGGGCTGGGGACTCAGGGGGAGCCAGTTTGGGGCGTCTCCGACCAGGGCAGTGTTGATAAACCCGCCGGAGCGACCTGAGGCTGGTGTCTGAGTGTCGGAAACAGAAACCAGCTGGGACCAACCCAGCCGGTCGGACTGCCCCCTCCGCTGCTCAGACCAGCATTCTTGGGATCCCAATCATCTCCAGAGCACCGGGCGTCGAGAGAGGAGCCGGCAGCCGGGCTGGAGAGCCCCGGGGTGGGCTCCAGCACCCCGTGCTGTGCTGCGTGTCCAGCTGCTCGCTGCCCTTTTGGCCGCTGCCCACAGGCAGTGCTGGCCGAGGACGGACAGACGGACACGCTCCCAGGATTGCATTTCCTACGCTGGGAGAGCTGGAGGCAGTCTGTGGCGCAGAAAAGGTGAAAAGCTTGGTCGGGAGGCAGGTTTGTTAGCACTGAGCTCTAACTGAGGGGCAGGGGGCGATGGGGCTTGCTGGGACTGAACCTTTGGGGCAGGACCTCTCCCTCTCAGGAGAGAGAAAGGATGTGCTTGGGGCTTTAGCCCATGGCAGGGACATGAGTGTGCTGGTGCTCTGCTGGTGCCAGCCTCATGGTAAGCCTGGCACGGGGCTCACCAGCTGGGGCGAGATGCGGTGCCCGGTGGTCCTTTCCAAGCGTGCCCTGGGCTCTGCTCCCTGCGGGGGCTGGCTGTGCTGCTGGTACCAGGTACCTCTTATCTCCGTAATGTCAGGAATGCACTATGCTGGGGATTTTTCCTCCTCTGTGAGCCAAGCCCAAGCATGCCAGGAACAGAGACCCCACACCCTGCCTGCCCTGCCTCATGCAGCCCTTCGGCACCCGGCTGGCTGCCCGCCGGTGCTGGGCTGGAGCATCCTTGGGGCTCCTGGAGCATCACTCCTGCAGAGCAGAGATATGGTGTCCCTGTCCTCCAAGGGAGCTTGGGGTCCTGGCACAGGATCTGGGTTGCAGAGTGCCAGGCCTGGGGACGCAGGGTGCCACCGCGTGTCGTGGTGGATGTTTGTGGGAAAGCCAGGTCCAGGGCTGGAGCACAGGGATGTGGTCCTGTCAGCAGCCACTGCTCCCTGTGCCAGTGAGGGAGCCTCCAGTGCTTTGGAGCAGGACCCAGCATGGCACAAGTGGCTGCTGGAGCCTCTGAGGTGCCTGGGCAAGTGGCTGGGGATTGCTCTGACTGCTGGGGAGTTGTGCTGGGCCATCGGTCCCCTCCGGCACACCCAGCATCCTTCTCCCCTCCAATGCCTCCAGCATCCTCCTCCCCTTGATGGTCTCAGCATCCTTCTCTCCTCTAACACCCTCAGCGTCCTTCCCCAGTGTGGGCTCCTGCCTGGGAAACCCTCTTTTAGAGGTCCCTCTGTGCCCCAAAATGGCATCGTGGGCTGGAGAAGGATGGGCTGGCAGGACTGTCCTCACCCCGAGCTGTGACCTGCCCCACACGTGGAGGGCCCTGTCCTAGGGGTGGTGGGCGCTCTCCCTATGGATGAGCTGCTGTAGCACCCAGCCAGGGAGCAAGCATGGGTGCCACAGGCCCTCCTCGCTCAGTGGGGAGCAGATTAAAGAGCCCTGGAGAGGGTAATCTGCCCAGGCCTGCAGGTCAGCTGGGCTGCCAGGGATTACAGCTCTTCGTAATGAGCTTAATTGGGACAGTGTTGTCCTGGAAAATGGAGGGACGGGCACCCAGATAACGCCACGTCCGTGGGACCTGCCGAGTGGCTCTGTGGTCTGGGCTGGGACTCGAGTCCCAAAGGGGAACCAGATGGACCTGCTGCCTCCTGGCTCCTCTGGGATAGAGGTGAGTGCTGGTGGTTAGCTTTGACTGCAAATGGCTCCGGCATATCCTGGGTGCTGCAAATCCCTGGCCCCAGCCTGGCGTGCGGGGTGGCGAGGGGCACCGTGCCGGGGGGGGTGCCCACCGGTGGCCGAGTGGGTGTGAGCCATGTGGGACCAGGCCAAGCGGGGGTCCTGGGCACGGGGAAGGAGTGGGGGTGGCAGCAGAAGCCCCAGCAGTGCCTGTGTCCCTGTGCTGTTCACTGTCGGCCGTGCTGGAGACAGGAGGAAAGGCAAAGTGAGCCCCTTAGGATGTAGGGAGGTGGCTCTGGCTTAGTCTGTCTGCCAGGGAAGCTGTGCACCCCTAGGGTCCTGCCTGGCCTTCCCTGGTGGGGTGTGGGACTGCTGGGCACCATGTGGGCTCATCCCCAGCAGCTCCCACAGCTCTGCTCAGGGCTGGCTGGGACAGAGGGATTGATCTGCCATCAGTGGTGGCCAGGATGGAGTATCCTGCATCCTGCCCCTCTGTGGCTGCCCTCTGAGGCTGGGCTCCTCCCTGTGCACAGCTGGCACTGCTGGGGGTGCAGGGCCAGGAGCCGCATTCTCCCCCGCTCTTGCCTTGTCCTTTGGGCTGCCCTCCCTGAGCCCCAGCCCTGGCCGGGGATACAGGGATGGTTCCTGTGACACGGAGTGGCAGCCGGGTCCAGGCCCTGAGACTGAGAAATCTGCTCCGTCCCCAGCTGGCATCAACTGCACCAGCTGTGGTGGGGACAGGCAGGTCCCAGCAGTGGTTTCAAGGCTCCTGACACCGTCACTGCCAGGAGCAGAGGGCAGGGGTGCAGCAGCCATGGGGCTGGACACATGTGGCCTGCACCGACTTTCCAGGGCCTGGCAGAGAATGGCTCGGCCTTTTCTTCCCCCAGTGCAGAGCTCCTGGCAAAGCTGGGAACTTTCCAAACTGCTTTGTTGTCCTTGGGTTTCCCTCCTGGTTGCTGGAGTGAGCGGAAGCAAGTGAGGAGACAGCAAAGGGCTGGGCAGCCGGGTCCAGCCCTGTGCCTTTCCTGCCGCTGCAGCAGGGTGGCACGAGTGACAGCAAACGTGGGACAAGGTGGGGTTCAGGAGGAGGTGTCTGGGCTTGGGCACCGTGTAGTTTTCCATGGACACATCTGGGAAAGGCCATGGTAGGCAATGGGCATCTGCCCCTTTCTGTGACTCCCACAGGGCCAAGCTGGGACACGTCTGTCTGGGTGTGCCCACTGAGAGCTCACAGTGCCCAGAGCCCTACTTCACCAAGGGCAGCGTCTCTGGGGGCAGCATGGGATCTGGGTCCCAGTGCCACCAGGAACGTTCTTGGGCTGAGAGAGTGGGAAGTCTCCCAACCCGTGGTCCGTGGGTGCCATTCTCAGTCCTGGTGGCAGTGCTGCCTGCATATGTGTCCTCACCCCGCTGCTGGTGACCCTGCTGTGTCATTGTCCCCAGGGCGGCCCTCCAGGTCACACTCAACGATGTCACTGTCTGTGCGCCCGCAGCGCCGAGTCCTCGTCACCAAGATCAATAGGAGCCAGTCCTTCGCCGGAGTGAACTCATCGGCCGACCGGCCCTTCAGGTAGGAGATGGGTGCTCACGCTGCCTGCCACGAGGGACGGGGACAGGGACGGGCTTGGGCTTTGTGGTGGGACCTGCTGTGCATCCTGAGGCTCCTTCCCATCCAGCTGTCCCAGCATCTCCCTCAGGGACCTTTTTGGTAGCCAGGTGCTGTTGCACAGGGGGCTGCAGGGAACACTGAAGCCACGTGACAGACAGAGCCCATCGTCCCAACCTTCTGCAAATGCTGTGCCCCAGGTGGGGTGAGGACCCTGCAGCCCTGTGGCTGCTGCCACCGGAGCATGGAGGGAGCAGGTGTAGCTCACCTCATTCTTCAACCAGCTCTTAAGAGCTTCCCTGTGACCATCTCATAATGTTTAATGGGTGCGGTAGATCTGGGGTGGCTTTGAAGTGTCTCGTTGGCCTTGACATCCTGCGGCAGCCAGTTTTGGGGCTGAGTGCTGGTGTGAATCAGGGTTTGCTCAGGGTCACCTCAAACCTATCGTTTGAAAGGTTTTACCGGCTGCCCGCCAGCTGCAGTGTGAAGATCAGCTGTTCCCTGCTCCATCCTCTCCAGCCACTGGTGATGTTGTGGTCCCTTCATACCCTTCCTCCTCCTCTCTGCTGAGCCTCCCCACATGCTGCATTTCCCCTCCATCCCCCTCTGCACCATCCCTAGCTCCTGGCTACCCTCTCACAGGTAGTTCTTGGGTCCCAGGCAGAGCCTCCCTGTGCTCTGACCTCCCACCCTGCTCAACTTTGTCCCCAAGTCGTGTCCAGCATCTGGGCCAAGTGACATTTTCCAGGTCACCAGCACATCGCTGGATTTGTGGGTACCAGAGGGGGCCCCTTAGAGACAGAGAAGAGGGAGGACTTTTAGATGCCTGCAGCCAAGTGGTTGCTGGGGAGATGCTTGTGGGAGATGCCTCCAGGGACCCTAGAGGATGGGAATGAGGAGGAATGGTGGAAATTAGGTGCTCACGCATTGCTTGGGAGGAGGCCAAGACATTCATTTCTCCACCGATGATTCGGGGAAGTCTTTTGGTCACTTCTGTGAAGAGCAGCACAGGATGGGAGGTACAGCCTGAGGCTGGGAAATGAGGAGCCCATGGTGTCTCCTGGGCACCGGTGGCGCGACGATGCTTCGGAAGGAGGAAGGGAAGAGCCGGTCTGAGCGAGGCGTTGCTCGCTGTGCTGGGGAGTGCCTCCATTGCACAAGGCAGGAAGGGTGGTGTTCGGGTCCCGGCGCTGGGTCGGCATCCCGCGGGTCGGCCGGGGGAAGCAGCTCCATCCAGCAGGTTTGGTGACATCTGGAGAGGCATAGCATCAGTGAGGATGTCCCTGCCCCGTGTCGCTGTGCTGTGTGATGAGGTGACAGGGCTTTCGGTCCCCAGGGTGCTCCCGTGCTGGATTGGGATCCTTGCCTGATCCTGGAAGCACACGGTGGCATATTTCACCCTGCTCCCTGCCCAGGGAGCACCTCTATGCCCCTGGCAACCTGGGTGCTGGGGATGGAGCAGAGCATGGCCCCTTTGGAGGGCAACCAGGGCTGGAGATGTCCCCACAGGCACTCCAGGAACTCAGCCTCACTCCAGCTGGTGCTATCTCTGTTTGCCTTTTCTCCCCTCAACTGGCACCAGGGACCCCCCACCTTCACAGAGACTACACCACGGCCAGATTCTTGGACCCCACTGGGACAATGTTGCCTCCCTGCTCTTCTGCATCTCCACATTTGTGGGTTTCTCCTTGTCTTTCCCATGGCTTTGGGGCAGCCAAATGCATTGCCAGGGGGCTGCAGGCATGTGGTGCAGGCTGTGCTGCCCGGTCTCATGGCTCCGTGTCTTCCAGCCCTGCTGGATGCTTAGAATGGCTGCCAGGGAGTCCTGGGAGGGGTAGGCAGGTCCCAGTGGACCTGGCCTCCATCCCGGAGATTTGTCTCCAGACAGGGTTCCTGGCTGGCTGGGGCATCCAGAAGGATCCTGGTGCTGTGTGCTGATCCCAGCCTCTCTCCCCAGGAATCTCTCAGCTTTCACCCCCACTGTTTCCCGCAAGACTGGCTCCAGGGTCAGTAGGATGTTCTCAATGTCCCACAAGTCCCCACCACCCAAGGTGCCTCAGCCCAACCGCCTGGACGAGGTGTACGAAGCTCTCAAGAAGGGCCTGACGTAAGTGTTGGGTGGGTGGAGGTAGGGAGATCCTGAGGGGCATGGGGACAGCTTGTGACATGAGCTGGGGTTGGCAGCTCTCTGCTCTCACCAGGCATGGACATGCCAGGTCTCTTGGGCACGTTGGCTTGGGGTCCCAGATTGTGTGGGGTCTCACATCCCATGTAGAGGCATATATGGGTTCCCACACCTGGGTCCTGGAACAGCGAGTGGGGATGTGTTGCCATGTGTGCTGGCTTGGTGTGGGCTGTGGGGAGCAGGAGCCCTGGACACGGCATCCCAACCTGACCCCCATGGTGTGGTTGCCCCCAGAGCCTACCTGGAGGTGCACCAGCTGGAACTGGAGAAGCTCAGCACGCAGATCCGTGAGTCCAAGAGGAATTCGCGCCTGGTGAGTGCCACTTGGGAAGAGCCTTATGGGAAGTGGTGCTTTGGGTAGACAGCCGGGGTTGTGGGCACAGCTGGGGCAACTCGTGGTCCATCTGTGGCTGGGGCAGAGCCTGTTTCTGTGGGGTTGTAAGGGCCAGCCCAGGCTCTGGTGTTGGGGCTCCTGTACCTCTGTCATGCACTCTCCAGCCCTGGCTGGGTGCTGCGTGTCCCACTGCCGTGCTATGGGTGGTGGGTGCCATGTGCTGGGTCTTCTTTGGGCGGGCAGAGCTGGCTTTGTGCTACGTCTTATCCCTTTCATCTCTCCTCCAGGGCTTTCTCTACGATCTGGATAAGGTAAGAGGGATCAGTATCTCGTCCCCCTTGTATTTCCCTTCCTTGTGCCTGGGATGTGCTACTGCCAGCCCCGCTCTGCTAGCACTGGCCTGCTGCCTTGTCCCCTGGGAAGGAGAGGGACTGGGGCTCTGCAGGCCCTGGGTGGGGGATGAAGCAGAGATGGTCTTGTAACGCCTTTCAGGCAAACAAAAGCTGTTGTTAGTGAGTGCAGGGCTTGGGTGAGCTCAGAGGCTGGGAAAAAAAGCACCCTGGAGCCTGGCTTGGCTCCTGGAGAACCTTCTGGAGCAGGGGAGTCTGGAGGAGGCTGCAGCACATGGGTGCTTCCCACTGGCTGCCACCCTGCAGCTCCCAGGCAGGCCTGGTGACCAGGACCTGCCCCAGCCTCAGCGCAGGGGACACAGAGGGCACATCCTGACCTGCGGCTCCTCCACGGAGGGGCTGTGCTGCCGCTCACACCATCTCCTCTGCTTTTCCAGCAAGTGAAGTCAATCGAGCGTTTCCTGCGTCGCCTGGAGTTTCATGCCAGCAAGGTGAGAGCTGGGGCAGTGCAGGGGTGGCCGTGCTGTCCCCAGCCCTGCCCCTCACCGCAGCTCGGGCCTGTCCTTGCAGATAGATGAGCTGTATGAGGCTTACTGCATCCAGCGGCGGCTCCGTGATGGAGCCCACAACATGGTCAAGGCTTACAGCACGGGCTCGCCGGGCAGCCGGGAGGCACGCGAGAGCCTGGCCGAGGCCAGCAAGGGCTACAAGGAGTACACGGAGGTGAGGCAGCTGGCTGGGGTGGGCTGGCAGGGTGCTGAGTCCGTGGATGGCTGCTGATGGGTCCCGTCTATCCGTCTGTCTGTTCCCAGAACATGTGTCTGTTGGAGAATGAGCTGGAGAGCCAGCTGGGCGAGTTCCACGTCCGGATGAAAGGTACCAGGTCCTGCTCCATCCCTGTCCCGCTGCCTGCCTGCCTGCCTGCTGCCTGCTGATGCCCCTCTGCCTTCTCTTGCAGGACTGGCAGGCTTTGCCCGGCTTTGTGCTGGTGACCAGTATGAGGTTGGTGGGACCATATGGGTTGGGTTCTGCTCTTCCTCTGCCCTGTGGTCCTTGGGGTGTCTCAGGGGTGTAGGTGGGTGCTGGCGTGGAGGGCATGTTGCAGGGTGGTGGTGGGTGGCATGGGTCCGTGGCCATGCCTGGGGACATACAGAGAGCACCCATCACCCTGGGGGCAGGTCTCCCCCATACCCACACCTTTGCATCCCCAGATCTTCATGAAGTACGGACGGCAGCGGTGGAAGCTGCGAGGGCGCATTGAGGTGAACAGCAAGCAGGTGTGGGACAGCGAGGAAATGGTTTTCTTGCCCCTCGTCACCGAGTTCCTCTCCATCAAGGTACTGTGCAGAAAAGGGCAGGGATGGGGTGGGCATGCTATCCTCCTGCATCATAGGGTCATTTAGGTCAGAAAAGACCTCCGTGATCATCAAATCCAGCTGTTAACCCAGCACTGCCAATCCCACCATTAAACTGTGTCCCCAAGTGCCACATCCACATGTTTTTTGAACACTTTCAGGGATGGTGATTCCACCACTTCCCTGGGCTTCCCTCCAGCACCTCACCTAAACTTCACCCTCACAGGCCCATGGCTTCATCTCCTCCTCTCCTTCCTCTCCTCCTCCAGGTGACAGAACTAAAGAGCCTGGCCAACCATGTTGTGGTGGGCAATGTGTCCTGCGAGACCAAGGACCTCTTTGCGGCTCTGCCCCAGGTAGTGGCTGTGGATATCAACGACCTGGGCACCCTCAAACTCAGCCTGGAGGTGACCTGGAAGTGAGTACCTCAGCAGGCATTGCTGGTGGCACATGGCAGTGCTGGAGATGCCCAGCATGGCATGGCAAGAGATGTCCTGCCCCAGGCTGTCTCCTGTCCCAAAACTGGGCTGTAATTATGGAAAACCAGAGCTGGACTGGAGGGAGTCCTGGTGTCTTGAGACTCTCCAGGCTGGTGCACACCCCTCACCTCCCTGCTGTCCTCCCCAGCCCCTTCGACAAGGATGACCAGCCCTCGGCAGCCAGCACCGTCAACAAGGCTTCCACGGTGAACAAGAGGTTCTCCACCTACAACCAGAGTCCGCCTGACACGCCGTCCCTGCGGGAACAGGCATTCTATGTAAGTGTGCACCAGGCAGGGCTGCTCAGGAGACATGGCCAGTGGAGGGGTCCACACAGGGATGTGCCTAGGCAACGTCTCAGAGGGTGGCACAGCTCAGGGACGGGTAGGCAGCTCCTTCCTCTCCAGCCATCCCACCGGGACTCCCCAGTACCGGCACCTGCTCCTCCCTCCCACGTTCACAGCTCCTCTTCTCTCTGCCCAAGAGCCCAGAGCGGGCGGCTGACAAGCGTGGTTGGTCCTTGCTGGACATCTTTCGGGAGACACTCTTCGAGAAGCTGTCTCAGAGCTGCTCCTGCAGCGATGTCTCCTCGGCCGAGCTCGGGAGATGGCCGCAGCAGGGCCGCGTAAGTGCAGGGCTGGAGCAGGCCAGTAGCTTAGCCCAGCGCTGTGGCCATCCCGCAGTAGCTGTAGCCGCTCCTTGTCTCCTACTCACTATCCCTCGCTGATGCCCAAAGGCCTGATCCGGCCAGGCTGGGTCTGGCTGGTCCTGCAGAGCTAGTCCCCAAGCTAGGGAAGCCTGGGTTCACCCTTGTGCAAGAGCTGGGCACTAGTGAGTACACAGCTTCTCCGTGTCCCCGTGCTGGTGGCATTGGTGTGGTGCTGGTGACGGTGCTGGTGAGATGGTGCTGGTGTGGCAGTGCTGGTGTGGCACTGGTGTGATGGTGTCATGGTGCTGGTGTGACTAACATGGAATTGGCGTGGCACCGGTTCAGTGATGGTGACCCACAAAGTTGGTGTGGTGGCCGGTGCTGTCCCCACAAGCTGGTGCTGGAGCTGTTGCTGTCCTTGCAGCCATGGTGGGTGGTGTCCTTGGCTCCATGTGTTGCATCCCACTGTGCTAGGGGGCCACTGGCACCCCAAGGCTCCAGGACATATGGGGCTGGTCATGGGGAGCTGGATTGCCTGCTGGCATGGGGTGGGATCCAGAGCTGGGATCTGCCAGGTGCTTGCTGACCATCCTGCTGTGCCAGCAGAGCCATGGCAGCCTCAGTGCCCTCCAGCTCAGGTCGATCCTGCCCCTGCTTGACACGCAGACAGCTGGAGGAGCAGGAGCAGCAGGAGCAGGGTCTTGGCTGACACCATTCTCCCCCTCTGCAGAACATGCTGCGGCGCCAGGAGGAGCTGGAGAATGGCACAGCCTGGTCCATCTCCTCTGAGTCCTCGGACGACTCCTCCAGCCCCCAGCTGTCTGGCAGCGCCCGCCATGCCACACACAAGCCCATCGTGCAGCCCGAGGTGCAGGCCTCTGCCCCCGCCATCGAGATCTCCTTCTCCCAGCAACCAGAGGAGGCTGATGCCACGCTTGGGGCCAGTGGCAGCAGTGTCCCCTCTGCCGGGAGCCAGCCGGAGGAGCCAGGCAGCCGTAAGAAGGAGACAGTGGCCAACGGGCATGTACCCTACTCCCGGACTCTGAGCCACATCAGCGAGGTCAGCGTGGATGCCACGATGGAGGTCAAGACTGCGGAGAGCCCTTGGGAGCCCGCGCCCAGCCCGGAGGACACAAGGATGGGCGAGCAAGACGCAGATCCTCTCCCTAGTGCTGCGGTGGCAGCTGCTGTGGCAGGGCAGGACAGGGCCACTGAGGCCAAGCCCCGTGCCTCTGTGGCATGGGCCACCTCCTGCGAGGAGGAGGCTGGCAGGGCCGAGGCAGTGCAGAGCCAGGCGCCAGCACAAAGTGACTGTGGCACTGGGATCCCCACAGCACTGGCACAAGCCTCTGCAGAAGAGAGGCCTGTCCCAACCCCACCACAGCCCACCAGCATCCCCGAGGTGCCACGGGGGAAGATGGTGGATTCAGGTCTGGAGGAGGCAATTGGCCTCCTCAGCTCAGCTCTGGATGACTATCGGGGACAGTTCCCAGAGCTGCAGCCCCTCGAACGGGAGCTCAAACATCTGGAGGAGATGCTGCTGGTGAGGGGCTCCCAGCGGTGTCACGGGGCGAGGGCGACAGGGTCACCCTGGCTGGCAGTGCCTGGGGATGATGGGGACAGGGCCAGCCATGGTGGCAGTGCTCAGACAATGGAGACAAGACCATCCCTGCTGGCAGTGCCCAGGGGTGATGGGGATGGGGCCATCCCTGCTGGCAGTGCCCAGGGGTGATGGGGATGGGGCCATCCCTGCTGGCAGTGCTCAGGGGTGATGGGGATGGGGCCATCCCTGATGGCATAGCCTGGTAATGCGGGTGGCAGGGCTGTCTTGGCTGGTGAGCCAGGATTCAACTCCACCATGCCTTCCTCCACAGCAGAAGCAAGGCATCTTCCTCAGCCGGGCCTCCAGCATCAGCCTGACAGTGGAGCACGCGCTGGAGAGCTTCAGCTTCCTCAACACCTCCGACATGGAGGACTCGGAGGGCTCTGAGGAGGAGCCTCTCCAAGATGAGAGGTGCACAGTGGGACTCATGGGATGGGGCACAGGGCAGGAGATGGCCTTGCAGCAGTTGGAATGGGGGATGTTCAGCTCTGCCAGGGTGCTCAAGCATATTTAGACCTGTTCATCACAGCTTAGGGAAGGTCCAGGTCAAGAGCCATCAGTACCTGGTCCTTCTGGTGGCACAATGCCACTCTGCAGCCCTCCATGAGGGGTGGGCTGGAGGCAGCCCCTGTGCCCCTGGGACTTGTCCTCTGCACTGTGGGTGGGGAAGGGCCAGATCCAGGTGTCCTGTGCTGATCCACTGCCTTGATCTCTCCCTGGCTTGCAGGAGGGCTGGCAGACCCCTGCGCAGCACCAGGGCCCCCAGCGCTGGCGAGATGGGGGCAGATGACACCGGAATGTGCAGTGGTTCTGAGGCCAGCACTGACCCCATGAGCACCGGCAACGAGTTCCTGGATAAGGCTCTGGTGCTTCACCTTAACAACTGCAACTGCCTGCTGCTGGTGAGGACCAGGGTGGGATATGGCGGCAGGAGACACCCTGGGGTGGGCTGTATGTGTCCCCTTGAAGGGGGTCTTGCCACAGCCTGGAAGCTGTGATGGGGGCAGTGAGCTCTGTCGCTGAAGTCCCTGGTTTGGCCGTGCCTTGCAGAAGCTGGGCACCTTTGGTCCCCTGCGGTGCCAGGAGATGTACGCCCTGGACAGGCTGCTGCGGGAGTCACAGGTGCTGGAGATCGTGTGCCAGCTGACGGAGGAGCGCGCAGGAGCAGCCACCTCGGCCGCTGACGGTAAAGAAACACAGCTGAGGGGACCCTCTGTGCCACCCCGGAAGCTGTGTGAAACCTGTGTCCCCTCGTGGGCATGGCTGGGCAGAGAGGGACCATGCCAGACAGGGCAGGAGTCACCCGCCTGCTGCCATGGCCTTGGGGAGGTCTGACAGTGCCTGTCCCCACAGTGGTGCAGTTCTCGACACGGAAGGAGGGCGTGCTGCCCCTTTGGGACCTCTGTGTGGAAGTGCCCAATGTCTACACCTGCCCCGTGGAGCGGTTCCTGCAGGTGCTCAGTGCCCAGTATGCAGCTCCCATCAGCGAGCAGCACCCTGGTTTGGCTGATGCTGGTGAGTGGGTGCCCAGGGGTGTTTGGGGAGTTTTCAGCCTCACTCAGTGACCGTGAGTGGGAGGATACAGGTGCCGGGAGCTCCACAGAGGGGTGACCATGGCTGCTGCACACCCTGATCCTGGTTCTTTCCCACAGTGTGTGTGAAACTGGTGGAGGACGTGCTGAATCGGCGGCTGCCCCGGCGGCCTGGCAGCGCCCAGAGCGAGCAGGTCACCATCTTCCAGTACTGGAGCCACTTTGAGTCACTCGGCGCCCTGGTGCTTGACACCTATGTGATGGAGCTGGCAGAGGAAGGTGGGTGTCCTCTCACCCTCCTTAAGTCCTGGGGTGGGGTGCCAGAGTATCACCATAGTGATTGATCACCCTGCAGCAGTGCCATGACCATTCCGGGGCATCACCCAGAGGCTCAGCTATCCTTGGGGTGGGCAAGTCAGTCTGATGCAGAGTGCAGCCCAGTCCCATGCTGCCTTCCCATATCCTTGCTGTAGGTCCCCAGTGTCATGGGGAGCAACTCCATGCATTGGCACCCTGCGTGGGGCCGCCTCGGCCCAGCATGGATCCAGGGTGCCCGGGGATGGGTGGCAGGGGTGTGAGGGCACTGCCATGGGACTCCCCACACCTTGGCTGAGCTGATGGCTTCCCGCAGCGCTGCTGGCACAGAACCTCAACTCGGACGACCAGGACGTGGTGCTGCGTGCCCTGAAGCGCGTGCCCGAGGGCCGCCTGAAGAAGGAGGGACTGAAGGCGCTGAGCCTGCTCCTCGTGGAGGGCAACAGCAAGGTGGTGAGCGCCGTGTCAGCCCAGCTCCGCAGCCTGGCGGAAAACCCCCGCTTCCGCCAACGGGTACGTGCTGGGCAAGCCAGGGACGAGGTGGGCTGGTGCCACAGCCCCCGGGGTGCTGCCCCCGGCTCTGCTGCAGATGGTAGCACTGACTCCCCCATCTCCTCCAGGCCCTCGTGTGCTTCCTGGAGCAGCTGGAGGATGAGGAGGTGCAGACACGTGTGGCAGGGTGTGCGGCGCTGGGCTGCTTGAAGGTGAGGGATGTGGGGAGGAGGCAGCAGGGCTGCATGTTCCAGAGGAAGAGGAAACACGTGTGGCCAGTGACTCTGGACACACCTGCACAGCCTCCTGCTGCTGGGAGAGAAGAGCTGGGGATGCCCCAAATGTGCTGTAGCAGCAGGCAGGGGCAGAGCGGGAAGGAAAAGGAGGAGGGAGGAAAGAGGATGAGGGGCTTTTCTGCGCCATGGGGCTGCAGCGCTCTGTGCCACCTTCCCCATCTGACTGTGTTCCTGCTCCAGCCCTGCCAGCCAAAGCTCATCTCCTTGTCCCTTCTCCTGCAGGCCAAGGAGAGCATCGAGCAGCTGGTTTACCTGTGCCAAACCGACAAAGAGCCTGTGCGGGAGGCAGCCAAGCAGAGCCTGATGCTGTGCGGTGAGTGTCCCGCTGCTTCTCTGCTTGCTCCCCACCCACAGCATCCCAAGTGGCATCTCCTGGTGCCAGCAGTGCCCACAGGAGATGGGGCTCTGTGGCTGGTCCTTGCCTACCCCACGCACTCTGGTTCATCGTGCCCCAAGCTCTGCCAGGCAAGAGCAAGCTGGCAGCGAGGGCCAGGCATCCTGTAGCCACAGCACTAAGCCTGGTTGTTATTTATTATTTGCTAGATGGCCCTGAGAGAACCATCTGAGTGGGTTTCTAGGCCTCCAGATCGCGGCAGCTGCTGCACAGGTTGGGACACGTGAGCTGTCCTCGTCCCCCTTGTCCCTGCTCCGGCCGCTTTGCTCACGAATGTCTCCGTCTTAGAGCCTGTCAGCCATGTCACGTTTTGGAGTCTGTGTGTCTTGGTTGTTGATAGTGCACATCCCACTGGCACCCGACACATGTAGATGCCTTGTGTCCTATGTCCCAGCAGATTGTCCATGTCACCACCTCTTGACGGGGATGGCCGCTGCGGGCAGATTTGCGGGCAGAGCTCAGAGTGAGCCTGTAGCATGGATGTGTGCATCCCTGTGTGTACCTGGGGGTCCGGGGGAGCCCTTGGGACTCCCATGCCAGTGCATGCAGATGTGCACAGCTGTTGGAGCCATCAGAGCTGGCACAGCCCTGAGCACTGGTCCCTTGGTCCCAAGTGAGGCTCTCCACAAGCCAACACTCCTGCAGCCCAAACATGGGTTGTCCCTGCCTCGCGTGGGCAGCTGAGAACAGGATTTGCAACCTCTGAATCAGGAGCTCTGGGGACTTTTTGATCCAGATCCCAGCTGGGACCTGCCCAGGGGTGTGCTAAGGAGAACAAGAGAGGTTTCTGTGCTGTGGCCATAGCACGCAGGCTCAGCTCTGCCAGGTGTTAGGCATGTTTCCCTGGAAAGGCCGGGGTAGGTGGCCAGGGATAGGCAGGGGACAGAACTTACGTGGTTTGGATCACTGACCGTGGCGTGTACTTGCAGGGGAAGATGGTAAATCAGCTCACCGGCGACTGGAGGAGACCCTGGACAGCCTCCCGCGGATCTTTGCACCAGCCAGCATGGCCAGTACAGCTTTCTGAGACCCACGCACACCCACCTGCCATCCCTGAGAGCAAAGGCACCGCTGGGCTGCCCGGGCTTGCACGGACTGGGGACCCGGCAGCTCCCGCTCTCGGCACCACACCACAGTATTACCCCGCCCGCCGGCAGCTCGCCACGGCCGCACACTGCCTTACGGAGCACCGCTTCCCTGTCCCAGGCCACCGGCCCCACGGGTGCCACCTCCGCACCACTGGGCAGGGGGCTCGCTGCACATCCCACCCTCTGATCGCTATTTAAAATACCCGGGGAGCCCACCCTTCCTGCCCCCCTCATCGGCTGCAGCTGCCAGCACTGGGGCAGCCGGGAGAGGGACCGGATTTCTCTGCCTCCTCTTGCCTTCCTCTTGCTCGAGGGCACGCAGCCTGTCCTGGGAGGACCTGCACTTTGGAAACCTCACTGTTTCTTTCCAGGAGCTGCCAGGGCCATGGGGACTGCTGCCCTCTGCCACCTGGAGTCCCCAGGACTTAAATAAAATGAAATATGAGATATTAATATATTCTGCTGGCGTTTCTTCTTTCCAGCTCCACGTGCTCCTGTCCCTCCCCGGCTTGTGGCTGTAGGGAGTGTAGTGAGATGTGGCCTCAGCCCAGAGCCTTTCCTGGCCTATTGGGAAGTGCTGTGGAGGGCAGGGGCAGGAGGAGCGATAGAGGGACGGACAGACGGATGGACAGTAGCTGCCATCTTTTTTTTTGTTTGTTTTGTTTTATTTTATTTTTTATTTACAGATTTTTGCAGAAAAACAAAAGCAAAAAATTCTTTTCTATAATGTCTCTATAAATCTATATATAATGTAATTACAGAGAATGACTAATTTTGATTTTAAACCAGAAATAAAAACAAACCTTTAAAGAGTGTTGGTGTCACTGTGAGGGTGTTTCTTTGGCCTCAGTGCCCTGGGGCAGGGCAAGTTGGGGGTTAGCATAGCTGCCTGGAGGGTGACAGGGAATGTCATGGGAAATAATTGTGATTTTTGGTATTTCCCTGCCCTGCAACTCAGCCAAATGTTGCCAAAATTTGGCTGCTGGGCATGGGATGCATCACCAAAGGTGGCATGAGGCGGTGACACAGGATGGGGGCCACCGAAACCAGGGCTGCCCCGGGAATGGAAACAGCCCTGTGTGTGTGTCTGTCTGAATCCACACGTTCCACAGCTCCAGCAGCTGTTGGTTATCTAGGCCCTGACTTCCAGTTTGGACCAGTAAGGACCCATGTCCAGCACTGGAAGCAGATTGCAGCCAGCAGCTGTGGTGGCCAGTCCATGTTCCCAAATGTCCCCGCAGCGGATGGGTGTGACAGGGAATGCTAAACCACCCTGTGAGCTGCTCTGCCTCACTGGCTGTGCCTTGTCCCAGGATATCCGCTGTCCCCACCTTGCTGTGGGAGACACACCACTGGGCTGGGAGGGAGGCTGCTCTCTGTGTCACCTCTTGCTGCTTGTCCCTCACCACCTTTCCTGAGGCTGGAGGTTTTTTGGAGGTTTTTGTGCCCCTCCTGTGCAGCTCCTCAGCACCGACGAGCTGCTGGATTGTTGGAAGCTTGCTGGGAAGGAAGCACTGCTTCCTCTGGCTCTCCCAGGAACTTTGCCCTCTTGGTGGCTGTGACAGGGGCAGCAGCATGGTGGGGGCCACCTCCTTGACCCTCACAACACGATTGGTTCTCACTGCTTTGATTAAAATTTCCTGAGTTCAGTGGCCTTGGCAGCATGTGGCTGGTGACACAGAGCCTTCCACCCCACCAAGGAGGAAGTGGCACCAGGCTACAAAGTGCATGGTGGAATGTTGGGTCTTGTGCCACCTCTCGACAGGCTGGGCAGAAAGGGGGGATCCTGGAGATTTCTGCCTGCATTATGGAGTGGGGCTGCTGGGGCCCTTGCTCCTACACCTTGCATGGTGTCACCATGGGGCTGGGGGCCCCCAGAACTGCTCCCCCTCTCTCTGTGATGTGTCTCTGTGGTTTCACTGGTGATTTTTTTTTAAGCTTGTATCATTTGCCTTCCTCTTCTCAAACCCCGCCCATCACCTTCTGCTGGTTTAAATCCCTGAACATCCACCATGATGGTGCACCTGGGGAAGAATAACTCCATGCACCAGTACCTGATGGGGGCCAACCCGCTGGGAAGCAGCTCTGCAGAGAAGGACCAGGGAGTCCTGGTGGACAAGAAGCTGTCCCTTAGCCAGCAGTGTGCCCTGGGGGCCAAGAAGGCCAACGGTATCCTGGGATGCATTAGGAAGAGCATTGGCAGCAGGTCAAGAGAACTGATCCTGCCCCTCCAGCCCTAGTGAGGCCACATCTGGAGTGCTGTGTCCAGTTCTGGGCTCCTCAGTACAAGAGAAACATGGAGCTCCTGCAGCAGATCCAACCGAGGGATACAAAGATGATTAAGGGACTGGAGCATCTCTCTTACGAAGAAGGACTGAGGGAGCTGGAGCTGTTTAGCCTTGAGAAGTTATGTCTGAGAGGGGACCTCATCAGTTTCTGTCAGTATCTGCAGGGAGGAGGAATGATCAGGCTCTGCTCGGTGGTGCCCAGCAACAGGACAAGAGGCAACGGGCAGAAACTGATGCACAGGAAGTTCCACATGAAAATGAGGAAGAACTTCACTGTGTGGGTGACCACACAAAGGAACAGGTTGCCCAGAAAGGGTGTGGAGTCTCCCTCACTGGAGGTATTAAAAAAACCATCTGGACACAATCGTGTCCAGTGCCCTCTAGGATGACCCTACTTGAGCAGAGAGGTTGGACCAGATGACCCAGAGTGGTCCCTTCCAGCCTTACTATTCCGTGATTCATTACCCCCCACCAGGTATTAATAGACATGGACAAGAACCCGCCTCCCAAGCCTTCATTTTTCTAAGCTTAACAGTCCCAGCTCTCATGACAGCTGCTCCAATCCCTTAATCATCTTAGTGGCCCGTATGGTCCTGGGAGGGGAGTAGTTTAGAGCTGCAAAGATGCCCCCAAAACGCAGCAGAGGCAGGGACATCCCCCCAGTGCTGCCAGCCACCTGTGCCAGAGCAGGGGCACTGCCAGCACCAGCGGAACTGGGGGTTTATAGTCCCCAGGCCAAGCAGGGCCTATCCATTGGTGCTTCCCAGGGTTTCTAAGCACATCCCAGGAGGTTACAGCCTTCACTTCCTTCTTCCTCACTGTAGCAGAGCTTTTTGGGGCTGGCTCAGGCAGAATGTAGCATGTCGTGCTGCATGTGATCCCATCTAGGACACTCCCTCAGCACAACCACTTTTGGATGCAGTTTTATCTGCAGATGGGATTGCGGGAAGTGGGTAACCAGGGGACGCTGCTGCATCACTCGTCCCTTAGCCTTCTTCCACCTGCTTTGGGGTCTGTACGAACCCCAGGAGGAAAGCACAGTGCTTTTCCCAAAGCACTGCATCACACTGTCAGCTTTAGGCAGCAAGAGATGAGAGATGCGGGGCCCAGCTGGCACATGCAACTGCAGACAAGAGCACCTGAGAGGCGGAAAGTGGCCCAGCCCTCTCACACGTTCGGTTTGGTTCGTTTTCCCCTTTCAATAACTGCTGGAAATAAAACCAGCCCAGTGCCCCAGTGGCCAAAGCCATGAATTTAATTCACTCACCTACCTGGGTGTTCTCCTCGCCCTGCCAAAACCTCATCCCCTCCCTGCAGCACAATTCCACTTTCCAAGATAAGCTACACCTTGACTGTTGAGATCAGAGCAGGAAAGCGGACTTCTGTCAGGGTAGGCAGGGAGCTGCAGGCCAGGACAAAATGACTCTGCTCCTGGAATTGCAAGGAATAATCCCATTATTTATGTGGCTGTAAGAACATGTGGGAAGAAACCTCAAACAGATTAATTTAGGAATCTATCGCCCAGCCCCTTGCTCTGAATGGGTCTATGCTGGCATTGCCAAAGTCCTCTGCCCTATGGACACCACGAGGTCACCTGGAATTGCAGGACTGCCATTTTCACAGGACTGAACTTCGAACAAAAGGTCTTGATTTTTGGACCTCTCTGCTTCATGGGTGAACTCCCTGGGAGCCACTTTCACAGCACACGGGGACAGACACAGCAGCACAGAGCACGTTTTGCGGCAGCATTTGTTATTTCAAAGGAGACAGTGTGCCAGCACCACGTTTGTCAGCCAAATCTGTGTCAGCACTTAAAACATCCCCCTCCCGTATGGACGTGCTTGTGCTCAGCAGCTACTTGCTTTTCTTGTAGGAGCTGCAGCCCGTGGGAGGGTGTCTGTGTCACAGTTACATTATCCATGTGCTCTGGCTTGGGGAAGATGTTCCTTTTCCCCATTTACTGCTGGGTTTGCTTTTTTTTTTTCTTTTAATTGGAAGGGTGCATATGGATTCTGGAGCACTCTGCGGTATTGCTTTTTACCTGCCAGTCTCAGGAAAGTGTCCTGAGGAGCCCTTGAAGACCATCAGCACAATGTTCCCTCCTCTGCACAGCATCCGGGCTGGTGCAGCTACCCGGATTTGACACCAAGAACAGCCACCAACCAGAATGACCCCAAGCAGACACTGCCACTTTGTGGCACCACAAGCTCCTATCAGTCCTTGCGTTAGAAATCACTTAAATCTTTACGCCAAGTCATTTTTTGGGGGTTGTAGTTTATTACTCTCCGGTCTGAGCAATTTTAAAGTTGGACCTCCCACCTCATTCCAGGCTTGTGTGAAATCATGTTTCCAAGGCACTCACTGGGGCACTTAGAGATGACTGGAACAGCTAAGCAGCCTGACCTGAACCACAGTAAAGCAACAGCCTCCTCGTGAGCACTGACGTGTTCCTTGCAGGGCTGTCAGGCACATCTGTATGGGCTTGTTCTCCAAGGACCACTCCTGGGGTGACAGCCGGGGCCTTGTTTCATAGAGAGACTAAATGGTGCTCCAGGCAGCCTTTGAAACTTCATTTAATGCTCTCAAGCTCGACTACTGTCTTCCTTAGAGCTGAGAGGAGTGGTGACTCCTGAGGGATTGTGAAGGGGATGGAAGCGCAGAGTTGGAATGAGGAGGGTGAGCCCACCTGGGGCCACAGCAAGGTGGTCAGGAGCTCCTTGGCTTCAGTTCTTTCCCTTCTGCTCATGGGCAAGGTTTCTCTGGGAAAGGCCTCGCTCAGGCAACTTTTCTAGAAGGAGCATCTGCCTCTGGGTGTCTGATTTGGACAGGCTCAGAGGCTGATATTCAGGAGCACTCAGTTAGGACTGAAGCTGGGGATCTGAATTCCCTGCAAATCAGCTCAAAAGCGCCTCCAAGCGAGGAAAACCAGGATCAGTAGGGCAGACCCCCAGCACTCGCTGGTGGATGGTCCAGGACACTTTTTGGTAGGAAAACTCCAGGAATAGGTGCTTGCCAGGAAAAAACTTCTGCTTCCTAAGCAGGGACATTCCTACTAGAAAGATGCGACTGTTTGGCATAGGATGGCTCACACAAAAGGCAGAGGGATCATTAGCATCCATTTACATCCCGCCCTGGGTGAGTATTTAAAGCAGCACAAGAGGCATTTTACACACAGCCACTGTTCCTCTCCATTTTGATTCGAGCCTGAGCTAAATTTTGAGCTTAAAGCAGGATTCATGACTACAGACGAAAGATACGCCATTCTCCAAAAAACTACAGCATGAGAATTGATGGCTTGACAGGTTAGAATGTAAATGATTTTTTAAAAATTCACACTACAGAAATGTTCTGAGGAGATTCTTTGTGCTGTGCTGACTTAATTTCCTTCTACACCAACTCATCTAGTGGCCAAAGGGAAGGCCATGGATGTGGGGTTTTTTTTAATTTTAGCAAAGCATTTGATTGTCCAACAACGGACTTAAAGATCATTATGAGATTCCTTCAAATTCAGGATATTCTGTTTTGATGATTCCAATTTCTCATGCAATGAAGACGCTGGAGCTCACGGTTGTGGGCTACACCGTAACCTCTCATAAATAATGGCCACTTTTTACCATTGCTTTGTAGATAATTTATTTCTCTTTCAGCCAAGGCTGCATCCACACAGCTTGTCTCCTCTGGCCCCTCAGTAAGCTGCCAATGCCCCACTGAAATGGGCTAATGGACTCATCTTCGTGTCATGATCCCGAGAAGGAAACTTGTTCTGGGTTGTCAACAACCCCCAAAGGAGTATCGGTACTCAGAACGCAGCCCACGGCGCTCTGCTGCTTTGCAAGAACTCGAGAGAGCTTAGGTTTAGGCAGGAGAAACCCGTAAAGCCGCGTCAGGGCCTGATCTCATTCTCAGCCCAACTCCCCTGACAGAGGGACCCTTCTCTCCACAGCACAGCTCAGCAAGTCATCAGCGTTATTCATACCAGGATTTAAGGGCACAGTTTACACATGCTAATGTATGCTAATGTTTTTCTGATGGGTTTGTCACTCGTTAAGCAGGTTGTGGTAAAGCTTAGGCTGTTGAACAGCTTTTACCCCAACCTGCAGTGATATCTCAAGAGGCACAAATTTGAGGCAAGATTTTTGACAAGGATTTCAACTGTAACAGCCTTAAAACTCTTTAGTTCTACCACCACAGGTTTGCGTTGAGGTTTCTTTACATTTAGATTTCTCTCTGAATTCCTGGCTTTATTGTCTTCCAGGGACTGATAGGGGAGCAAAAGGAACAAAAAAATGCAGCTTCCTTCCAATGTGTCTGATTTTTGAACTATTAATATTTTAACCCGTTACTCTTGCTCCATTTCACATGGGTTTATGGTAAGAAAATACCAAGAGGATGCAGCATGAGCTCATAGAATTCTCCTCTCCTCAGCTTGCCTGTCAATCAGCTCTGGGTCTGCTACAATACTGCTGAAGATGAGAAAATATGTTAAAACCTAGAAGATTCAGCAACTCAGGGAACTGCAGAAAATGAAAGACAGGCAAGCCTCTGTAAATTCTCACATAAATTCACGCATCTCACCAAGGGTGCCGTGGCTCTTTTCACCTTTTGGGGAAAATGTGGACAGAAAACACCATGGTGTCTAACTTCTGACGGAAATCAACCTTGCTGACTTCCCCAGAAGCTCCCTACCAAACACCTGGCAGCACATCCACCATTCCTGCTGTGCTGAAGCTCATTGGAGCTGGTTTGTCCTACTAGATTATGAGCTTGGCGTGCCCAAGGTCCTTTAAAACCACAAGGCAAACACCATCTTAAATCACAGAACTGTAGAATCCTAGGATCTCCTGAGTTGGAAGGGATCCACAAGGACCATCAAGTCCAAATCTTGGTCCTGCACAGGACATCCCCAAGAATCACACCATGTGCCTGATGTTGTCCAAATGCTTCTTGAACTCTGTCAGGCCTGGTGCTGTGACCACTTCCCTGGAGAGCCAGTTCCAGTACCTGGCCACCCTCTGGGTGAAGAACCTTTTCCTAACACCCAGCCTAACTCCCCCTGACACGGTTCCATGCTGTTCCCTCAGTTTCTGTCACTGGTCACAGAGAGCAGCCATTGGTGCTGCCCCTCCGCTGCCCCTCCTGGGGAAGTTGAGGCCTACAATGAGCTCTGCCCTCAGTATCCTCTTCTCCAGGCTGAACAAGCCAAGTGCCCTCAGCCACTGCTCGCATGGCTTCCCCTCTAGACCCTAATTCCAGTCACTTGTTGGTACTTAGAAAACTGCCCTATGACTTTCCTGCTGATTAATTCATTATTGTATTGACTCATCTTCCAGCTTAAGGGAAGTTTTAGTCTTTCAACCAGGGCAAATCTCTCCTCAGCACGGAGGATGGACTTTCTCTGTGGCCTTATTCTCCTGAGGAGCTCCTTCCCACGGAGGTGAGGCACAGCCTCCTCCTCTAGAAGTTTTGCTGAGGTGAAGGGGCAGTTTTGGCCGAGGTGAAGAGGTCAGTTTTAGACGAGGTGAAGCGGGCAGTTTTGTCCGAGATAAAGGGGGCAGTTCCCGCTGAGCAGCGGCATGCAGAGCTAGGGGTGTCTGCGGCTGTCTGGATCTCGGGGCAGCACTAAGAGAGCAGCACTAAGAGAGCAGCACTAAGAGAGCAGCGCCCACAGCGCAGCGCCCACAGCTCCCCTCACGCCGCCCCGCCGCGCGCGCGCTGCCCTGAGGGGAGGGAGGGGCGCTGCCTTCGGCCCCCCCCGCCCCCTACGCCGCCCGCCCCTCAGCGGCACGTGACGCGCTGACGCACGCACGCACAGGCGCGCGCCGGGTGACGCCGCGGGCCCCGCGCGTTTGAAGTTGGCGCCCGACTCGCGCCCCTGGCTCCCCCCACCCTC
>VZTD01005787.1:667864-722054 GCA_013397725.1 Rhagologus leucostigma | reverse complement strand
CCCCGCCACCCCACTCCGGGCCCGTGGTCCCCACGGGGCTTCAGGCTCCGATCGGGAGCACCTGGGCTGCCACCGAGCCGCCGACCAGCTGTGTGACTTGCTGGGACCTGGCCCGGCTGCCCGACTCCCAGGGCACCTCCCCGGGAACCTCCTGGGCCTCCGCAGCCGGGCGCTTGCCCAGGGATGGAGCCCAAAATCTCATGGCAAAGGACGGCGTTATTCCCTCCCTTCCATGGGTCTGCCCTGCTTGGGGGGAGAAGCACAAAACCCAATTCTTCTTGTGGTGCAGAGGACGAAACCGCACATGCTCTGTGTCCAAACGCTTTGCTTTTTGTTCTCTACATCAGCTTTAGATTTCTTTAGAATATATGTTTGTATAGTGTCGGATTTGGCCTTGTGTTAACCTTGTGAGATGACTTAGAAGGGTTTTGTCGTGTTGTGTGGTTCCTTCTCTCTTCGGTGTAATCCTTAGGACTTGCCTGTTGGTGAGAATGAGCTCGCTTTCCTGTTTGTGACTTCCTATTTTTTTGCCGAGCCTTTCTCCTCTTAAATACATGCATGGCTGTTCCTCATCTCTGGCCAGTAACTGAATTCTGGTAATAAACTCCAGAGGTGTTATTAGAAGCATCTAAAACACCGTTTACCACTTCCAGTGTATGTGTTTTTGTTTTAGTGCAGGAAGTGTGTAAATATCATCTCGAATTCTCCTGTTTATCCATCTTCTGCAGAGCCTGTTGAATTTGCAGGAGCCCGTTGGTTTTAAGAAATAATTCCATGCTGTATTCAAGCTGTTCTTACTTAAACAATCCCACTAATACTTTCCTTCAGTGTAGAAAACATCAGCAGAACTGAAGGAAGGAGCAATTTTAGCGTAAGGGCAAAGCAATGCTTGCTGCTTTTTTTTTCCTAGGTTGATGGATTTTTACTTCCATTTTGTTTTTCTTCTGTATGTGTAGGGCTAGCTCAATTTTAATGTCATCCACTGTGCGTGAGTGGTTATTAGGATGCATAGAAAGGCTCAAGAAACTTTGTGGGGTATTTTTGAGGAGTAGTATCTGAGCAAAAGGTGCAAAATTCGGGTTCCCATAGCCTCCAGTGGTCTTGCAACTGAAATTATACAGCAAGTCTCGTCCATTTCAGACAGAGCTTGGAGAACTGTCACTACAGCGTTAAGTTTGCTGGTGACTCGTGCCTGCAGTGTTACTGAGGGAAGGAGCTATTTCAAGAGCTGTTTTTGTGTGAGCAGGCTGGATCTTGACTACGATCCGTAGCTAATTTGTGTGCATCCTCACCAGCTCTTGGGGCTGCAGGTTGATACCCGCCTGCTGTGCTCCCAGTGCTGTGTCTTGAGAATGCCAGAAGCTGACCTGTATTACTCTTGTCTTTATTCAGCGTTTACCTGAAAAATCTAATTATATAGGATTACTGACTTGTTAAGGAATTTCTGTGCGGAGCCTCCTCCAGAATTTAATTTCTTTTCCTCCCCTTAGGACTTCATGTCCAAGAACTCTTGTTTTTCTAGTTGAAGATTTTTGGAAGTTGAGTATTATTAGGCCTGTCTATTCCTTGCACTTATCCCTCATACTTAAACAGGTTCCACTGACCTCTGGATAGCTCTCCCTGCTCTGTCCGAACAGTTTTTTGTACATTAGCTCTTTTAGAAAAATTATTGATTATATTTGCATAAAAACTCCCTAATTCCCCATCCTGGCAACTTTAGTTTCTCTTACCTCTTTACCAGAGAGGGAATGCTCAAGGGAGTAATAAGCATTAGGATCCCAAATGCTGCTTTCTCCTGTGCTTGTACGTGCTCTAGAAATATGTGTAATAAGGAGCAGCCACTGCTTTACCTGCACACGAGGACACACACTGACCAGAGCTGAAAGAAACCAAAGCTTTGGCTGCTTGTTTTGTTTGTGTTAACTTACTGAACTGTACTGATTTGTGTGCTTAGCTGTAAACCCCTGTTCATCCATTTGGCTTTAGTTCAGATGCCCAGTTCACTCTTTGTTGTACTAAACCTTGAAAAGTCAATACAGTATCAAGCTCTGCTGCTCGGTAACCTACATGGTCTTAGAGACACACAGAGATACAGGAAACTCCCTTTTTGTTTGTTATATTTAGTGGTCATAAAAATGGTTCAGATCATCCATGGCTCTTGTTTGTTCAGGGTTTTTACTGAAACTTAAAAAGAATCTGTGTCCTGTCCTGACTGTAGCTGAAAATACTGCTTTTTTTCGGTGCTGAAGGATATTTGAATTTCATTTAAAACACCCCGTTCTGCTGCTTCTCCCACTTCTCTCCAATTATTCATTATTCTTTAGGAATTAAGTGAGGTGTACTTATCCCAGACGTATTTAATATGAAAACTAAACAGTTGCTGCTCAGCTGAGTGATCTGTTTTTTTCTGATTAGTGAAAATAACCTTGTAAAGAAGAGTAGAATGAACAGAAGGTGAGTAGGGAGTTTTATGTTTCGGGTCATGTTAACATTCAGGTAACTGTACACAGAACAACTCGGTTTGGGTGTCTAAGGTAAATTAAAGCTAAAGTGAAGTTTTGCTCAGTATTGTAAAAACTTGGAAGCTATAAAATCGTAATTTCCTTCCAATGTGGTTCTTAACAGGTGAAAAGAGAAGTAGTGCAGAGACAGCTCTCAAGAATGGCGCAGTTAACGTGCATTGACTTAGGGGACATCTCTGATAGAATGGACTCCTGAAGCATTATTCTCTATCTATCCCTACAGGTGAAGTTTTGAGTCATAGATAGAGTTGCATTTCTTATGTAAAGGTTTGTTTTTAGAGACCCCCTCAGTTCAAGCACTCCCACAGTTTACTATCAGCTACCTAAGGGTTTCAGTGTGCTGTGTGGGGCTCATATTAAGAGGTGAGGCCAAGAATGTTTGAAAGCATTTAAAAGCACAAGCGCAGTGGTCAGTTAGGATGTGCTGACCAGTGACACCAGCAAGGGCTTCTGTAATGGTAGCAGTGCAGCAAGCTGAACTACAGGGTATTTTTTTTACTCTCTGTAGTGCAAGTAGTATGGCCAAATACATATTGTTATGTCAGTCAGTTATCAGCAGCATCTTATTTTTCTGCCGTAGCTGCAAACTCATGAAATTTCTAAAGCTTCATGGGTTTCGCTGCTATGCAGAGAAGGTGGCAGGTGCCCAGAACACCTTGGGTGTTTGACTAGCTCTGCATGGTGTTAACACACATGTAGTTCACATTATTACCAGCTCTCCCGTTTATTCTTAGTACAGAGTTTAGTTAAAGTAGAGAAAAGCATTAATCCCAGTAACTAAGGTTTTAAGGAAACAAGAGCTTGTTAAATTTATTATTTGACTTTGTTAAAGGACTTGATGTTGATGACCTTACTGTATATTAATATTAGTACTGAGTATCAGTAAATGCCATTTAGTTCAGGATTAGTCTGGGGGTGTACAAGAGTGAATAGTTTCCATGGATATTCAGCAAAAACTAGTAATTGCTTGTCACCATTTGTTTTCATTAATGATTTTGTTGGTGAAAAATGCCTTTAAAAACTTGTTCATGATAAACTTGTGGATGATGGAATATCAGGGAGCACTAAGGCAGCCATTGTGATCGTCAGGTGAAGTAGATCCAGTCCAGTGTGTGTGCTAAGGCTGCTGCATGTAAAGCTGTGTACCTGGGAACAAGGTATTCCAGCTGAATTTAAATCAAGGCACGTGGTATCCTAGAAAGCAGTGATTGAACTGCATTTTGGAGTCATAGCAAATAAACAGCATAAACATGAGTTTCCAAGGTGATGCTGTGACAAAGAACCTAATGTAGTTCTTAAATGCATTAGTGGCATAAGCAGGGGTACGTTCTTGCCTGTGTGGGATGGGATGAAGTCATTCCCAAAATCCTACATGTGGTTTTGGCCTCAGCACTCAAAAACCTCCAAAAAATTACTGTGTGAAAGGGGATTCATCTCGAGTTTGATGGAAAACTAAGCTATATTGCCATGCAGTAAAATGTTAAGCATGTGCTGCGCAGCTTCTCCTGAAGACTGAGGTGACTTGATGAGAGTCCTCAGATATGTCCCTGACAAAATAATGCTGGATATTAGTGAGCTTGCTCTAATCTTGCGGACAAACACAATACAAATTTATAGCCCAATAAGTTCAAATTAAAAGGCTTAGGTTTTTCACAGGGAGGGTGATTAACTATTGGATTGATATGAAGAGCAGTTGGGTATTTCTTAATTTCTTAACATGGTTGAATAAAGACTGTGGAAAAAAAATCTGAAAATTGCTTCAGCCAGCTGCAAGGTGCTGACCTTTTTTTTGTTTCATATATATTTAGAGAAGTGTCATTCAAGAGAGGTCAGGCTCGGTGATAAACCAGGGGTGCTAAAGATAAAGGATGGATAGCACCTCCTCTTCTCTTGAACCACCTTCCCTCTTTTTGAACAAAGAGAGGTTTAGGACTTTTCCTTATCAATCAAGAATATGATCAAACCAGTAAAATCTTCTGAATGGGGAAAGTAAGCAGATATTGATACATGTTGGAGATGTGTCAAATAGTGTTCTGTATACTTGGTCCAGGCTTGTGACTAATACATCCTGATCTGTGGCTGTGGCATTGGGGAGCTGTTGGAAAGATAAATGTTACTTCTCTGCTGCCAGGACAAGCTGCTGGCTCGTGTCCAGCTCCCTGCCTACCAAGCAGCCCAAGGACCTTGGCACAAGCACTGCTGCCCAGACAGTCCCTGTATCAGCAAAGGAGTTCTTCCTTCCTGGTTCTAAGCATAGAAAATCCTCAGAGGGTGAAGCAAGGTGATTTTTATTGAATCCACTAAAGAAAACATAGCTCCATAAAATTTTGTGTTACATAAAATTATTTATTGACTCATATTTTATATATTACATTTGTATTGTGTGGAATTACATTATCTGCCGTGATCCTAGTTTTAAACTGAATGCTGAATAAAATACTGACTTAATCAGGAATTAAACTATGAAGCATAAAGCTTTGGAAGAAGGAGTAAACAACACAGTAATCTTAAGCTATGATAATGCCACATGTGTGGAGACTTGACACAAGTGTTTAACACTTTGAGCTCTCCAGGATGTTACAGTGGTTGAGGGTGGCCTAAGCATCTCTAGGTGGAGATTGCTGGAAGCTAAGGTATTTTTCATGTGTTACTTATGTTAAAAAGGTTGGAAGGGGATACGTAATCTTGAGAACTCAGAGCTACAGAGCAAACTTGCATATAATCCACATGCTCCTCTGGGTGGTAATTTCAACAGAAGCATGTGATGCTTGGGTTTGGCAATTCTGGTTTCTCCTGGCTCTTTGTGAGAGAGTGAATGGTGTCACTCTGATACTGCCCCTTGAGTTCTTCACGGAGCTCAGTCTGTGCCCAGTCTGGCTGCTGTGCTTCCCCGTGCTCACACAAGACCAACTTCTTGGGTAGATGCAGTGAGTCTTGTGGTGAGCCTATAGCTTGTAAGAGGAAAAAAAGAGGTAAATACACCACAATTGATGGGAAACATGTTTAGGTAAGAGACTGTGGAGATAACTGTAGGTTCAGACTGAATTCAAGAGATTCAGAGGCAGAGATCCCTGATCCCATGACTGGGTGTTGGGATAAGGGTGGTAAACCACAGACGTGACTGATTGGTCTCCCTACACAGTGTTTCCTGCTAGAGTTTTTGGAAACAGACTGCTGGACTAAATGAACAGTGATCTGTCCTTGTAGGGCTTTTTTTTTTTAAGCTCATATTGGATAAAGGAAATTTTTTCTTTTTCCCAACCTATTGATAAAAGCTGTACAAAGAAATTTACAACTCTTGCCATTTTGGGAGTAACACCAAAGCATTTAGGGAGGTAAAAGTCAAGGCTTCTCTGGAAAATTAAGTTGGCTTGCATCAGGATTGTTGTGACCCCATCTCCTTCCACGTGTGTGTTGGCAATTGCGTCCCCAGGTGATAAACTGGTCAGCAGAATTTGCTTCATGAGGGCAACAGCATATAAGTGGATGTGGAAAAAATGCAGCCTCAAGTTTGATTTGAGCCTTTATGGAACCATGCCCAAAATACTTTGGGGTAAGTAGAGGGTTTCTGCAAAGGAAGCCAAGAGCACAAGTAGTAATAGCAGCACTTGGCTGTTTGTAAACATTTTTTACTCCTTTGCAATGGAGCTGTAAACTTCTCTGTATGTTTAAAATCCTTGTCCAGGCAATTGAATTCTCTCATTGTTTAGTGTTGAAAGAGACATGGTTTTTCTGGACTGGCTTCTGGAAAAGCCTTTCACTGCAGTAGAACCAGTAGTGATTTTTGGCCAATCACTTCAGCTTCTTGTATAGTTTTTCTGTCTCCTTGTGTTTGATTTGCAAAGTTCTTCCCTTGAAACCACTTCTAACATGCAGAGATTTAAAACGAAAGCAGGAAATGCTACTGAATTAAAAATACCCCCTGGTTCTGGTTGTATATTCTATGACATAAGTTAAGAGTATTACATTTTTTACCAGTAGCTTTCTCCTATGTGTAAACTGTTTGCAGTGGGGGTGCAATCTGAACTTCAGTTTTGCTTTCCGAGTATGTACTGCAAGAAAACCCCTTAGAGGCACTTCAGGAGTTTCCAGATTACAGGTTGGAAAAAAATGACATTTTTGAAGGCTAATAGTTTCAGTCAAAGCTTATCAGATTATTAAAACCTTTCTTCTTTTCTTTTCTTTTTGGAGGATGGAAGAAGTTAGTGTTATCCAGCATTCCTGCTGAGTATATAACTTACTGCCACTTCTGATCTTTGAAGAGAGATTTATCGCTTCCTGTGGCAATACTGAATACTCAAAAGGTACTCATTGATTACTTGATCCTTGCCTACCTTCCATATTTATTAATACTCTTCTCTCCTTCCTGCCAAAGAGTGACTGTTGTTGGCTCGGGCCTGCTCTGAGCTACCTGGAGCATTATATGATTCTAGACTACTTTATGCTTTGAACTTGTAGTGTGTGTGGAAATAGTTTTGTCCTGTTGGAGCAACTGCATCCTCTCCTTGTTCTACCAACATTGTAACCTACACGAAGAACTTGTCAGCATCCGTGACAGTACGATGGAGCCAACTATCAAATATTTAGATGTCTCACTTGCCTGACATGACATCTATAATGCTTTTGGAGACATCTGCTTTGAGTGACTTGTGCAAACAAATCCTTAGGGTTGTTTTCTCCATCTCCATCAGACTTAAAGGAGAGAGCTAGCACTGAATGTTTGTCCTCCTGTGTTATCAGTCTGGCTCTTCCCGGTTAGGAATGCTTGATCCAGTGCAGTTGTTGGTCAGTACAGTGTGCTGCCTCTTGAAACAGGCTGTCCTGTGCTGGCAGCCAGGGGAGACTTTTCATCTGCCTTTTGGCACCTTTCCTATTGCCTATCGGACAAGATACAATTTCTTGTTAACATTCTGGAGAAAAGAGCACACAGCAGCCCTTACTGTTTCAAAGACAGATTTTTCCTTTTTTATTATTTTAGATTTACTCACTGTGGTCCTGGGTTTTCTCCTGCAAATTTAAAAAAAAGTAGTGAGGCCTCTTGTCAGTACTGCTTTCCCCATTTTCTTACTGAAGTTTCTGTAGGAGCCTTGTCTGATGTGGATCTTCATACTTCATAGCACATGTGATTCTCTGTCTCCTAAACAGTGAAACACAGTATCTGTGCTCTTCTAATGCTGTTCTCTTCAATACTGGGTGGATTTGGATATCCACCACTCTGAAAGTGCAGGTCCCCAGTAGATTGCCAAAAGTTACTGTACATTTGTACATTTGCTAAAGAACTGATGAGTATTTGAGAGCTTGCAGAAGTGTTCCAGGGCCTGTAGAACTTGTATGGAAGTGAGTGCTGAGACCAATAAATCTCAGTCCTGGGAGCATCATAGTTATAACTGCATAGATGAAAAAAAAGTCTCAGTGTTTTGTGTTTGAAGTTTAAGTATATCCTTCATTTTGCGTAGTGCCAGAGAATGGTAAAATAATTTGGGTTGGAAGGAACTTCTTGTGGTACCCTGGTTCAACCCCTGGCTCAGTGCGAGGCCAGCACTGATGCTAGGTGAGGTCATTTAGGGTTGTATTTAGCAAATATTTTTGTTTCCACAGCATCTCTGAGCAACCTACTCCAATGTTTGACCACTTGTTGTTGCAGCTAGTCTGTTGCACTTGTCGTTTCACTCTCTGCTTCCAAGAGTGGTTCCATCTTCTCTTTGCTTCCCTTTGAAGGTAGCAATTTGATCTCCCCTGCGTCTTTTCACAGCTAACTCTGGTGTTCTGCTGTGTAGATCTTGTATTCCAGCCACCTTATTGTTTTGGCAGCCTTCTGATGTGTTTTTTCCCATGTGTTCTAAACTCAGCAATGGACGTGTGGAGCACTTAAAATTTTCAGTTTATGCCTGTTTCCCTTCAAGCTTATCAAACCTTGCCCATACATCAAAGATCTGATGGAATGTAAATTCATGCAAGGTATTTTATGCCATACACCAAGTGTTTAACAGAAGTTCACTATCATCTTTGCAGTAAAGGAGAGTAGAAGTGACTTACTTTCCCTTTGGGACATTCCCTTGGAGTGTGTCAGAACAAGAATGCCTTGCATTTTTGGAGCACGTGTGTTTGCAGTGCTGGGCAGCTTTGCTCCCTGGGTTGTACATTAGTAGGTTGATACTTCTTGAGTGGTGTCCCGGCAGCTTCAAAACATGTCTTTAAAAACTCCAGTTAGCTTGTAAAGAGAGAGGGGCAGTGGCTGTGCCTTGCATTAACTCACCATCACTGCTAATCTGCAGAGATCGCTGTGAAGTGTTCTCTATTTGTGTTGTCTGTAAGGTAGAAAAGAGCTGCAATTATTGGTTTGTTTTCTCTTTGCCCCTCCTAAGAGTTTGGGTACAATCTTTATTCCGAACAGCTTTCTTTACTGTTCAGTCATTTGCCAAGCAGAAGATTAGGTTTGAAAAATGAAAGAAAACTATTTCTTGATTCAAAATTTCAGGAAACCCAAAGTGGATAAAAAGATGCTTCCATTGAATTCAGTGTGCTCTGTTGTCCTCTGTGTGTAACAAAACTTCTGAGTGGTAATATTCCACATGGGAGGTGTTCATTTTGTATCAAGTGTCTTCTGAAGGGTGAAGTCCTTCACTCACTTTTCTGTGTTAATTGACGAGTTTATAAACTTCAGGAAATCTTTTCCAGGGTTGCACAGCACAGAACCTGGCAAGGATGCAGCTTGCATCAGCAGTCTTGATATGCCCTTAGCAGTGGAGCACACCCCATGTATCCTCTGAGCATCCCCTTTCCTGGTTAGGGCTTGTATGTAGCATTTGTGATTTTTGCAGAGTAAATGTTAAATAAAAAGAGATAATTTCCAAATATTTTTAAAAGGTCACTATCACTGAGCACCCACAGCTCCAACAAACCTCTTATCAGTAATGCTCTTTGAAGCTGATAAACAATTAAAAATAGACTTGCCAAGTAAAAAATGCAGCCAGGACCCAGACTTGAATGCCTTGTACTAAATAAATGACAGAAGAACCTGGAGGGGAAGCACTTAAATTCAAAGGGTGTGAAATCCAACCGGTGTGAAATCCAACACTGCTTTGGCCCTCATCACTGAGTGCAGCAAGAATACGTGCCTCTCTTGAGAATTAGTCCTCTGGACTTCCTTACCATTCCCAGGGTTTTTAGCATGTGTGCATGCTGAGGACTGACAAGGATTACAGAAAGAAATTATGTGCTCTCTTGTAAATATTGTATTTCTGTAAATGTGAATATTTTAAGCCCTTAATTCATAAGGGTAACAAAGCTTGCTTCAGCGAGCAGAGGCTGCTCTTCCTCAGGGTGGCAAGGTTAGAACTGTGTCAGAGCTGATTTTATTATTTGATATAAGCAGTATATCCACTGCTGCATTGACAGTGTGTAAGGAGTGACATTTGCTCTCATTTACACCTCTTTAGCAATAAAAACTCCTTCAGTGTGTGATTTGCTATTCCACAGCACAGGAGAAAAAAGGCCATCTGAAGTAGGCAGAGCTGGCTCTAAAATGTCATATTGCAATCTGACGTGAGGCATCCGGAGCTTTAGGTTATCAGAACTGTAAATGCTAGACAGTTTGAGAACAGGTAGGTAGAGAAGCTTGTAAAATGAGTTCCATCATCCTGGTGAAAGTATTAAAGCTGATGAAAATATCCCTTTGGTTTTGCTTATGGCTCTTCTGGTAAGTGAAGGGGTCCTCAAGCAGTTATCAGTGGTGCTGCTGTTAGGGGTGTGGGACTACACATTTTGTTGGTCAAGCATTAAACATTGAACACTGCTTTTATTTCCCACCCCACCCCCACCCCCCCTACCTTTCTCTTTTACATAGTTTCACTAGTTCGTCTGTTCTGTTCCAGAGTGAGTTCTGACCTCAGGAGCTGCATGAAGAATAGCCAGCATGAAGAGAACAAATCAGTCCAGGCAGAAGTGCAGAAGCGTCAAGAACATAAATGTAAATTGAGGGGGTTTAAAGTGTGGTATGTGTTCCATGCTGAGGCAGTAGTTTCCTGAACGTAAAGCTTAACATTGTGCTGCTAGAAACCCTCTTGCCATGCTTCTCTTTTGGCTGGCCTTAGTGTTTGGGCACACCAGAGACCTAGTCTGGATGGAAATAAGTATTTTTTTGGCTGGGTGAGTTCTGACCTGGATTAATTTCCTGACCAGTAGCTGCAGTCTTGAAAGTGCTTGTGCTAACATGAGAAGTAGTTGGGCTGATGGAGGGAGTGAGTGGGCAGTTTAAAGGCAGGGATGATTTCTTTGCAGAGTCAGTATGTTTGGAAATGAGGCCTTGCTCCTTCCTGGTAGAAAGGGGTTTTTTTCTTTCCACGTCGAGTGCCTTTGTGGGATTTTGGGGGTTTTTTGCTCCATCTGCTTTGAAGGTTGATAGTAGCACTTTTAGGGGTTGGTGTATGAGAATATTTGGAATACGAGTCCAAATGAATTAGGGGTATGTGTAAAACAATGAAACTTCTTAAAATTTCAGCGTGAGGGTCACTTTAAAGGACTCACCTGGGTTTGATTCTGTTTATGTCTGCTCCAGCACTTACTAATTCAGACTAACTTTCCTGTGATTCAAAAGCAAGGATGTCTTAATTTAGGCTCTGGGAATTTGTCTTGTCCACCACCCTTCTGCCATAGGTACTTTCAAAACTCTCCTGGAATTTCCTGTCCCTGCTGCAACAACAGTAAACTGCACCTCTGTGTTTGACAGCCTGACATTAACTTAACTAGCACTGACTTTAGTTTTCCTTATGTGCATCAGGGTGTGATTTGTGAGGTGACTAATAGTTAGTGCCTGGGCAGCAATTGTCCATGGGGTAGGACCCGAGTTACCATCCCAGGGATAAGCACTTCCTGCTCCTCCGATTTGAAGCCTGAATTCCCTTGTCCTGGTAGAGTATCACTACTTAATGAGTACTCATGCAAAGATAAAAGAAATAGCTGTTCCCCAAAAGTTTATTCTTGGATACTTGTTAATCTAGATGAAGCCTTAGAGGAAAACAAAACCCACATACTTATTATGAAGTCTCTAGAATGCCATGAAACTTGTTGCACAGGTCTTTTTTCAGGTGTAGGAGTGGCTGGTGTTGCCATTTTGGTATCAGGTGACACTACATCCGTCAGATGGCCAAAGAATCCTGTTCTGCTCAGACTTATTTTGAAGAAACATCTTCTTTTGCTTTTAGCAGTTTGCCAGTAGCCTAAATGAAAGCCTAAATTAATGTGTGATGGGAGAAATGACCACAAATACTTGTTGATAAAACTAAGAATCTTTTCCAGTATCTGCCTACAGTATAACACTTCACTTTTTGTGGCAATGGATTTTACAGGCTGTTTAACCTGAAATAATTTTTGATTCTCAGTTTAATATCTTCAGGTATTCTGGTGGTCTTTCACAAGCTCCTTCATCACTTTTACATTATGAAGACCTGTAAAAGGGAGGGACTGATTAGTTTTATGATCTAACATCAGCTAAAAAGAAATTCCTCTGTGACTGCTTCTTTTGAAGTGTAAACCTTTCTATATTCTACACCTGATTAGATTGCATATTTGTCCTTCCGAAATGGACTTTTAGGTTAGCAAAACATGATGGCTTCCTTACGAAATAAAAAAGGGAAACTTGCTTTAAAAAAAATGGTTGATGAGAATATATTTCACTCACATTTCCCAGCTTTCAGTGGAGAATTCTCTGAATAAAGACCTAGTGTCATCTAGTGAGAGGCACTAGCAGTTATTGAGTTATTGGAATAAATAATGAAAAATTAAAACTAAAATTTGAAAGAATGTTAGGAATAGAAGGAGAAATTAAGGAAGAATGGAACAAATTTTAAGAATATTAACTGATTTTGTCCCTATTACCTTCTCAGTAGTCCTTTAATTCTCCAAATCTAAAGGAAAAACAAGGAAAAAACTATTATTCCAAAAATAAAGCTCAAATACTTTCACCAGTCTGCTTTCTTCATCAAGGCTTTCCATGTCAGGTTACAGGATATCCCAAGTGACTTGAATATGTGGGATTTGTTGTCAGTAACTGCAGTGATTTTTTTGTCTTTTGTTCCACAATGCAAGTTTCAAGCAGTTGACATTATTGTATCTGCTTTTCTCTCCATTGTAGGCTGCGGCTTATTACAGCAGAATTAGCAGTGTTAGTTCTGGAAGAGCCATGATCTGGGGCTTTCTGCCACTGTCAGGTGCAAGGATTAAGAGGGAGCTTGTTCAGCAAAAAGCTGAGGAAAGGATGTGGAATTGAGTTTCCTTCTGGCTGGCTGGGGGCCCCGGGTATATACTTTGTTTCCATGTCTTGCATGAACTCCCTGAGTTCTTGATCACAAAGTGAAAGGTCAGCTTTATTCTGAGTAGTTGCAGATCACAGGTGTGTGCTACTCACTGACTGAAAAATAGGTGTCAGTGCTGAATGAAGCTTCTCATTGCTTTGCATCATTTCATGAGACGTGATGAAATTGGAAAGAACTCTGCTAGGATCCCTGGGTAGGAGCAACAACCAGGAAAATTGCTTCTGTAGGTTACAGGAGGAGCAGGGAAAAAAGGGGAAGTAGAGAAATGTCACAAGATGCATTTTAATTCTAATACTGCACCAAGCTGGCTGTGGGTGGGGAATGTTCTGTAGCCAGAGACAGGCTTGGCTGTGCCCTTGGGAGTTTGTAGGGGTCAAAGTAAAGATCACCTTTGGTAATATCTGGGCCAAAGTGTGCTGCCTTCACATGAATGTAAGTAAAAGGTAACTTTGGTTCACAGGTAACAACTGATTGAAAAAATAGGGAGGGGAGCATGATCACAGATAAATACTACGGAATTCAAAGTTTGCTTGCCCACAAACTTGCTGCAACCCAGAAAGTTGCAGTATGCTTGAGAGAAAGCAATTTCACTGTAGTGTGTCCTGCGTGGATGTTGCAGAGTGGAGGGGCACAGCTCAGTGTAGCCATCTAGCTCATGGAATACAAGGTTTCTGATGCTGTGGTTTGCTGACAGCTTTAAGCTGGTACTGCAGCTTAAGGTGGCCTTGCTGCCCCCTTCCCTCTACCCAAGCATTTGTGTGAAGAATTGAGTCAGGAACCGAACTTGTTCTAACAGAATTGTTTTTCTCTGCATTAGTTTTCAGCTGGAATTAGTTCTCGATCGAGTTCATTATGGTGAATTATTCTGTCAGTGTGTAGGAAGGAAGAAGCTGAGAGCAGCTCTTTGGACAATGAGTGCTGTATTTACCTGTCTTACAGGGACCATGAAACTATTATACAAGTTAAAATCTGGTCTCCTGTCTTGTTAGTGAGGAAAAACTGGGTTCCTCTAAATGTCAATTTGGTGTAGGGATCCACTTAAAAGCTTTGAATCACTCCCTGGAAGAATGTGTTCTTCTTGCCCTATTTAGACCAACCTCCCAGCACAGACACCTTGGTTAGGTAATCACCACCAACACTGACTGTCTTCTCTGATCCCTTCACAGGGTCAGTGCTCAAGGATACTATCCTTCTACAACTCTCCATTTTCCAGTTGCAGCTGTCATTCCCATAGCTGGTTTATGTATTTCTTGGGGCTTAATCTTGACAGGCCTCTTTTCATGCAGAGAAAAAGCACAAACATTTATTAACCTGTGGTGAAGTTTGCTTTTCTCTTACAGGTTTTGTGTTTTTCCTTATGCTCTCTGAGATGCTGAAATATTTCTCAGAATGATTGCTTAATAGTAGGTTAATGAGACTGCCCTTTTTTTCATTTAAAGCTGCAGTAAGTGTTTGTCCATTTTACTCTTCTTGTTTGCTTTCAGTACCAGTGCTGTAAGTGGCAAGGAGGAAATGGGAAAACAGCTGGAGATGGGTGTAGCAGTCCTAACTAGTGGATATGGAATTGATTGCAGTAGCTAAATGAAAGCCTTAAGTTTTTACTGTGAGAAAAGTTATTTAGTAAAAGAAACATCCCAATGTTTTAGTTTCTCCTGTTGGTAGTAAATCTTTGATGTTTTGCATGTGAAAGGCACAGCTGGCCTGTTTGGATGTATGTCTGTCTGCTTTAGAATAAGTTACACTCATGTCACGTTAATCTCTTATCAGGGTAGCTCTGCTGGAGGAAGTGGAAGAGCTACCTACCTGTTAAACTGCCTTATCTTTGGCTGTGCTTAGCTGGGAGACTTTTCAGGGAAAAGATATGGCTGTTTCGTGGTGGGAAGAGAATGGGCAAGCACTCCTGCAGTTACTCTGCATCTGCTCATGCCCTTATATACTTACACGTGTGGACTGCAGGAAGGGGAGAAAAAAGTCTGTTGTCTATAAATCCTGTTGGGTATATTTTAGTTTTTTAAATCTTCCTCTTGCTTTAAGTTGCCTATACCATGCATAACTGCAGACTCTTAGTTGAAGTTTTTGTTTATTCCTCTATTCAGCTTTCAGAGGTTCACAGGAAATGCAGGAGAAACATAAGTCTCCCATTTGAACATAAGGCTTTATTTCCACTCCCATGTAATTTTTAATAAGTGGCTAATCTGTAAGTGTCAAAGCCATGTCAGTTTTTGAGTGGGATCTGTATGTAGATTGACTGGAATTCAAGGCCTGAATACGTTGCAAGGCGATAAAGTTGTTGGCACTAATGTAGCTGCTGATACTTTCATTATTTTATGAATGTCAGAAATTTACTGACAGCATTTGGCTTCATTGTTTCTATTGAAGTTTTAAATTTTTTTTCTCAAGTTAAGTGCATATTACAGCACTAAATGTACTTTTCAATGGCGTTAGTGTCCCAACGGTTTTTATTGAGACTGTGCCTTGTTTGGCAAAAATAAGTATTTTTGTATTATTTGGTACATGAAACTTGATGCAGTTTAGGGTTCATTACTCTTAATATGGCTGAGAGGCAGACAAATTCCTCTTTGATAGTAGCTGTATTGTAAATAATTCTAAAAAAAGCCAGGCACTGGCACTAAGCATCTCTGTCTCTGGGTTTGTACTTTCTGCATTGACAACTACAGCAAGTTGTTTTTAATGCTTCTGCAATTCCCTTCAAGTACCTAAACGGACTTCAAGAGAGCTGGAGAGGGACTTAGGACAGGGGGGAATGGCTTCCTACTGACACAGGGCAGGGTTAGATTGGACATTGGGAAGAAAGTGAGTGTATCTGGGCTGAGACTCTCCTGTGCTGCAATCAGTAGGACAATTGGCACTAAATTACTTTCTCTCAAGCAACTTTTTGATTCCTCTCATTGGAATGAGTTGTCAGTTGTATGAAATGCACAGCACTTCTTACTTCTGCTTGTTCCAGCTTTTCAGATGGGCTGTCCATCAGTTGTCTGAGCAAGCTTAGGTCTGTTGTTTGAACGTCACAGCTCCTTACCTGGCTAATTGGATTGTGACAGTGCGGTGAGCTGTTCAGTGACACAGTGTCTCTTGGTAGAGCCTGTTGAGTGAGCCTGTGTGTAAGGGCTGGCTTGAGCTATTAGTGGGAATTGTGTTTTCAGATCTTCTTTGGCCTTTTTTTGGTCATTCTCCTTATTGTGGTAACTCTTCTCTTTTGCTTTTTTTTTCCAGTGTTGATTTACTGCATCTTTTAACCTGCTGCTTTGTTTTCCTTTTTAGATGCAGTCATTGAGCTGTTGGTGTAAGGTAGCAGTAACTGGTAGTAAGAGAGCTGGAGACAAAAGCCAGAAATAAAAAGTTGAGAGAAACTCTGCAGTTTTTATTCCTAGTGTTCTGCTAGAATGGTCTTAGTTGTGGCAAATGACGCATGTCTTCCAATAAATACAAAACTTTCACTTTGTGAAAAAGGAGAATTAGGATAAAGAAAAAAAAAGTAAGGAAAAAAAGTAGCAGATTGTTCAAGACAGAGTGATTGAAAAGTGGCATGGACAGACAGTGCAAAGCTCACTGCAGCAGAGATGGAGTCTTTCCAGAGAGCTTATTTAATAGGAAAGCACCCATACATTTTCTTCTCAAACTGAGGGTCCATCCTGTGTCCCCGCCTCACAGTTGGAGAAGTTTGAAATTTGTAAATCCACACTTTTCCGGAAGAAACCTTGGCAGTTTCACGATATTTTTGGGCTGTCCAAGATAGCAAGTGAGACCACTCCTGTATATTTCTGTGATTTTATGTTGTTAATATGACATTTAGAATATTGTAACATTTCCCCTGTGGTGAGAATTTGGTTTAAAAACAGGCGTTTTCAGATCCCTTTACTTTGACTGAAAGGAACAGACTACACTGGATACCTTGAAATAGGCAGGAGTAAATGCTGATCCGTGTGCTGAGTGTTGAAGGACAGGGGGTCTGGGTCAGGATGCAGTGGCGGGCAGGGACAGAGAGGTGACATGGAGGTGGCAGGGTCAGGATACAGTGGTGGGCATGGACAGTGGAAGTGATAGGCAGGGATGGAGGTGACGCAGAGGTGGCAGGGTCAGGACGTAGTGGTGGTCAGGGATGGAGGTGATGGGGAGGTGGCAGGCAGGGTCGGGGTGGAGTGGAAGGCAGGGATGGAGGGAGGTGACGCGGAGGTGGCAGGGTCGGGGTGCAGTGGCAGGCAGGGATGGAGGTGACATGGAGGTGGCGGGGTCGGGACGCAGTGGCGGGCAGGGAGGGAGGCAGCGGCCCCAGCCCCGGTGCAGTGCGGCGTCTCGCCGCTCGGGGGCAGCCGTGCCCCGCCGTGTAACCCCCGATAGCCGCGCGACAGGAAACGGGGTGAGAGGTGACAGAGGGACAGGGAGCAGTAGCGGGGTCTGAGTGTCTTTGCCGGACCGCTGTAAGAATCCATCCATTCCTTTCGCACAAGTACACCCCTCACTGTGAGTGTCTTTAACCTGAGTCTTGCTGCAGGCATTTCTTTGGTCTCCCTGTACACCTGCATTCCTAGGCTGGCAAACCTGACAATGTGAGCCTTATGCCGAAGTCTTCATGTATGCCAGTGACCTGTTCCTTGGTGGACATAGGATTTTCTGCTTTACAAGTCAGAAGTGGTGCCTTCCTACTACTCCACTGTAGAATCATAGAGGATACTGGCAAATTTTGGCCTGTTGGCTTGCTTTTAGGTGACTTAGCAGCCCTGTTACCAACCGATATTGACAGTGAATGTGAAGGTCTTTGTGAGGGCCCCACCTCTGCTCAGAGCTGCCTGTGCTTGTATCAAGGTTGCAGACTTCTGCTCAGCTCCGAAGTTGCATTAGCTTTGCAGATGGACTTTTGCCATTTTTTCCCTCCATCTTACATATTTTATTGTTACCTCCTTGCCCATTTACCATATTTTTATGTGTTGTTCAGCTGTGTCCTTCCTTTTTTTATTCAGACACTTTTGGTCACCTGGAAATTCTTCTCTTCTCCTTGCAAATACTTAAGATAATTGTAAAACACTTTTGCAGTTGCTGTAGGCCAAAGACCAGCTCTGTTCTGATTGCCTGCTGTCTGGTGTTAAGTACTTACATCATCTCATGTACTTCAGCTGTTTGTCCATATGGATTTGCTCTGACTTGAAAAGCTGATGGGTGGTAAAGGAAAGGAGAGGCGGGATCCCTGCAGGGAGAGCACATGAAGCCATATGTCGGTATTCCTGGATATCTGGTGCCCTCTGGAGACTGTGGCTGCCCATGACATCACGAGTGTCAAGACAGCACGTTAATTTATGTCCCTAGTCTGGGCAGGCTGAAGAACAAGATGAGATTTGTTGTTCTTCCAGCTGAAGTGGAGGATGCTATAAAAGACAGTAGAGTAAGAGCAAGAACTCTCTAAAAATAATAGCAATTACGTGTCTCATAATTTTTAAAGCTAATGGAGACTTGATGGCTATGCTTCATGTTTATGTCTATAAGCTTGTGTAAAATCAAAATTGAGGACGCAAAATTAAACATAGATATTTGAAAATAGTATGGGGATTTAAAAGTGTTGAGTTAGCAAGGGAGATTAAATATTTATATTAATTCACTTAGCTGTTCTGAGAGGCCAGTCAGTCTAATGGGAAAATACAGAAGTCTCTTAGCAAATCTGGAACTGTAATCAGGAATTTTTCGTAGGCTTAGTAAGGAAGCAGGCTTTTTTGTTACTTTCTTCGACAGTAAAATTTACATTGGTCCTTTTTAATGCTTAATGGGGGGTATAAGAAATGGTATCCTGATGCAGGGAAAGTTTTTGGCACGGTTAGGGAACTTCCTTTTATTTTATGAAGTAAACCATCTGGAACAGAGACAGACTTACGAAATGCTCCTTTAGTATAATCTTACTCCTTTCATTTGGGAAAAAGACAGCTTCAAAATGATAATTTCTTTTAGCTCTTATTACTCTTGAAATAACCTTCCTGCATAATGAGAATACAGGAGTTTCATATTTTTCCCCAACTGCAGTGAAGAACACCAGATGATCTGAGGAGGCACAAAATCTCAGTGTTATGTTTGCATGCAGCTATTGTCAGAGTTACAGTTAAGGAGCACCAAAATGCTGAGCTTCTCTATTGTTGTTTGTTTGTGACTGTATGGATGGATTTAACACAGGTGTCATGAGATCATTAGAAATCATTAGAATCTACTGGCTCTGTCCACATCATTTACATTGCAGTAAGATTTTACCTGAGCTGTGTCTCCTGCTATGGCTCGTACAGCCGAAGAGGGAGTGCACAGTGCATCGTCCTGATCCACTCAGGGCCCAGCAGTGCCAGAGGTGGGAGCAGGAATTGAACTCCACGCTCCTTACAAGAGACATACTTGCCTAACTCCTTTATGTCCTTGTGTTGTTTAGAGGAGTTTAGACTTGAAGTAGCAGTAGCTTGATGTGAAATAAGTGCAGCTTACGTTCTTCTGCTTAATTCTTAGTGCTTTTTCTTCCTGGAAAAGTTCTGCAGTTCTCAAATGTAATACTTTCTTTAAGGTTGGCTTTTTGATTTTAAAAGTGTGGTAATTTGCACCTTTAAAATTTGTAGCCAAAGACTGCCTCTGGTACTGCTAAGCTATGTGAAATGATTAAACAAGCTCAGTAAGGAATAATACTGCTGTGTATCTTCGTGGTGGGATTTGTGTTCTTTGAGAAACGGGAACACGCGTATCACTTAATCTCTCTTCCTTGCTTTCTTTCCTTTCCAAGAAGCTGATACAGTTGTCTCACTGCAGGCAGCGTTCTGTGATTGCCTTGGTTTGCAGTGGTGATGGGCTTGTGCAGACCTACAGCTCTCAGCTCCTGTTTTCTGAATATGATTGGGATGAGTTGGGTGTTTCCAGTTGGGCGACTTGTTCTTCTGTGGGGTTTGTGCAGTTGTTAAATACACTGGATGGTGTGCAGCATTCATTTTCTTGTTTTTACAGCAGGAAGGTGAAATGGAAGGTGAGGCAGTTGACGCTATTGTGGAGGAATCAGAAACTTTCATTAAGGGAAAAGAGAGGAAAACCTATCAAAGACGCCGTGAAGGTGGGCAAGAGGATGATGCTTGTCATATACCACCAAACCAAGCAGATGGAAGTGAAGTGGTGCAGGATGTCAGCAGTGGGGTGCAGATGGTGATGATGGATCAGCTGGATCCAACTCTTCTTCAGATGAAGACCGAAGTAATGGAAGGTGCAGTGCCTCAAGAAGCTGAGGCTACTGTGGATGACACACAGATCATAACACTTCAGGTTGTTAATATGGAAGAGCAGCCTATAAACCTTGGTGAGCTTCAGCTGGTCCAAGTACCTGTACCAGTGACTGTACCTGTTGCCACCACGTCTGTGGAAGAACTGCAGGGAGCTTATGAAAATGAGGTTTCCAAAGGAGGCCTGCAGGAGGGGGAGCCCATGATCTGTCACACCCTCCCTTTACCAGAAGGCTTCCAAGTAGTGAAAGTGGGTGCAAATGGTGAGGTGGAGACACTGGAACAAGGTGAACTTCAGCCACAGGAAGATCCCAATTGGCAAAAAGATCCAGACTATCAGCCACCAGCCAAAAAAACAAAGAAAAACAAAAAGAGTAAGCTTCGCTACACTGAGGAAGGCAAAGATGTGGATGTCTCTGTGTATGACTTTGAAGAGGAGCAGCAGGAGGGTTTATTGTCTGAGGTTAATGCAGAAAAGGTGGTGGGCAATATGAAGCCACCAAAACCAACAAAAATTAAAAAGAAAGGTAAGTTCCCCATCTGCAAGTGGATTTTTAAAATGCTTTTGTTGTGGTGATTGCAGTGTGATTGAGGCGAATGAATACGTGCAAGTGGGAGGAGAGCAGACATGCCCAATGCTGCTTGCTCACCATGTAATAGTGCTTGACTGCAGTGTTTCTTGGGCACACCTCCCTTCTCATCTCTATAGGCTGCCAGGGAGATCATTTTCCACAAGCATGATACTGTGGCATTAATATTCTCGTATAACTATGATTGAAAAGATTGTTCTCTCTGCTGTACTACACATGTAACAGTTTGTGTGCATGTTTTACAGCAGGAGCCAATGGTATAATTAATTCTGTGGGCTTTTTCCTAACCAATTGCTGGGTAAGGTAGATGGTGCAAAATACAGTAATAAGTATGTTTGATTTTTGTTAAAACTGTAAGTTAAGGAACCCTTTGTAGAGTGGAGAAGGAACATTGAGTGCTGACATACTAGTGAAAATTGAATCCAAACCAGCCACAGGCAGTGCAGTTGGATTTGGTGGTGCATGGTGGTTCCTTGCAGTAGTTACACCCCCAAGAATCTTTCCTCTTATGTTACACAGTAGACCCCAGTACTGTCAAAGACTAAAGCTGGTTTCCTTCATGACCAGGTGTAAAGAAGACATTCCAGTGCGAGCTGTGCAGTTACACTTGTCCGCGTCGTTCCAACTTGGACCGCCACATGAAAAGCCACACCGATGAAAGACCACACAAGTGCCATCTCTGTGGCAGGGCTTTCCGGACAGTCACATTGCTGAGGAACCACCTCAACACTCACACAGGTACTCTCGGTTTTTCATACGTTGTTTTTGTAGGATCTACTCTGCCATCAGAACAAATAGATTGAAGATAGACTCCTCTTGTTTTCTAATTCCTCGTATGGAATAAGGTAAAAAAGAGGATATGGTGCAGTTGTTTTCTGCCTGGCCAAGTCAGGTGCAGAGGTTATCCTGTTCACAGGTACAAAATCGATCCTGGGCTTGATCTCAAATTACCTGAAGTTACAGAAATGTTCTTTTTGCCTTGCACATTAGCACTCATGTTTTCACCTTGTTGTGCCTTACTGACAAAAAAAAGAGTGTAATTCATATCCCTCATTTTCTCTGCTTACTGAAGTTATGTCTTTACTATCTGGTTTCTAATGTGTAAACAAACAAGTGATACAAAAATAAAGGAGTCTGTTTCCTCACTGAAAGGATATTAATTCTCTAAGATCTTAAATCTATTAGTTATTTATACAAAACCTCTGATTTTTGTGCATTCTGTTGCTCTAATTTATTCTTTCAGAACATGAAAGCAGTGTTGCTAATTCACTTTTAAAACAAAAAATAAAGAAATCTACAACCAGCACTGTCCCATATTTTCTTTTGTCACTTAATGTGTGTCACTGTCTTCCTGTCTTGCTGCACACCATTAGGTACTCGCCCTCACAAGTGCCCAGACTGTGACATGGCCTTTGTGACCAGTGGAGAGTTGGTTCGGCATCGCCGCTACAAACACACCCACGAGAAACCATTCAAATGTTCCATGTGTGACTACGCGAGTGTGGAGGTACGGGACTTGTTACAGTGCCGAGTGCTTCCTTGTGTGATTCAAAGCTTGTTCACCATCTGTTACAAACTCTGTTCTTAGATATTTCCTCTTTGGTCATTTGGTGGAAAGGCTCTGGGCAAAAGAAGTTATAAATCAGGGCTGCTCTTGGAAGCAAATGGTGGGGTTTCCTCAGTGACTCAGAAAGCAGTTTGGGATTACTTACATAAATTCTAGGTGATAACCATTTCCTCTTTGGAGACAATAGTTGCCATTGTTTCTTAAATGATTTGTCCTTTAAGCTGATTGCAGGAATTGTAGCATGCTGCATGTTGAAGGAGACAGACATTTCCTGCTGCAGTGGGATGTCCTTTCAGTCCACAGTGCCCTCCCATTTTAGAAACATGCATTCCGCACATCATCTGTTTATGCCACGAAGGTGTCTGTAGCTAAAACTAATGAGCCTTTGTCTCAGTATTGCTGAAAAGCAGCTTTGCTAATGTTAGATGATAGCTTAATTTGCCTGAGCAGATTAGATATTCTTGAATGCCTTCCCTCCGTGCAGTATTGTTAGATACTTTATAGGACAGCTTTTATATTGTGAAAGGAGATTTGAGCCAGATGATGAGCAACATAATTTTAAAAAATGAGATGTCTGCAGTGGAAGAAGGCTACAGTGGGAGAGCTTGAGTAGGGGCTTCAGGCTTTTTTTTCCTGCCCACGCTGTGCCTGCAGTGCTGTCACTTCAGACCCTGTGGTTTGAGTGCTGAATAAGTTATGTTGCAGAGGTTTTCATAGTATAAATTAGGAAAGAATAACCAAGTTGGTCCTTATGAGGTCATGCTGCTTTTTGTAGGTATAAGTTGGTGATTAAGCAGCATGATCAGGCTGGAGTAGAAAATGCCATACTGTTGGTGTTCTTGCTTTGAGCTAGGTTTGTACCTTCTAAATAAAAGCAGGAGAAGAAAGGAATTAATCTTCCCCATACACTTCCATGTGTCTCTCCAGGATATTTTAAAATTTTAGGGTGTCTTCAGATGCTGAGATGGTCGGTAACAGTAAGGTGAGCACAGAGTCTAAATCAGGCCTCAGCGAGTGTGGGAACAAGCATCAGGCAAAACTGGGAGTGAAGCTGGGAGGTGAGGTAGAGTGGGCAGGAGCAAGTGGCTGTGTGCGATGGGAAAATGGCATTGAAACGTGCTTGTTTGGTTTTGTGCCTAATTAAATATAAACTACCTTAAACTCTTGACTGGTTTCTTGTCATTTTGGCATTCTGGCCTGCTCATCTGTGCGAACTTCAGTCTTGCTCTTGGCTTCCAGGTTAGCAAATTGAAACGCCACATCCGTTCGCACACCGGAGAGCGCCCGTTCCAGTGCAGCCTGTGCAGCTATGCCAGCAGGGACACCTACAAACTGAAGAGGCACATGAGGACCCACTCCGGTACTGATGCCACGTTCTTTTAGTGTCAGAGTGCTGAGGCTGTGTACAGTGTGTGCTGACACACAGCAAAACAAATACTATTGTGTAGCTTAATATAAAACCTTTATAAAGTGTGTAGCTGAGGAGAATGCACCACGATTTGTAAGCACTTGTAAATTCATAACCTGATAAAATTACTGCGCTGAGAAATGAGCTTGGAGGATTCTGATTTCCAGTTTGACTGTGAGGTGATAAAATGCAGGTGCCTGTAGTATGAACAGAAGAAACTTCTGTTTTCATTGTTCCAGTTGAAGAGTAGAGCTGTTTGCAGTTTCATGCTTCAGTGTAGTTTTAAAAGCATCTCATGCATGTTAGTTCATAAAGATGCTAATTTTTTCTTCAATATAAATAGGGATGATTTTAGCACAGAATGTTACTGCAGTGCCAAATTAATCATATTGCTAAAATTGAAGGGGGGAAAGATGCCCTTTTATGTATACATGAACATTCAGAACCTCCACCCCAAAAAAATTTGATGTCACTTATTCTCTCCTGGCAGCCTGCATGTAGGTCTTGCCTGCATTCAGATTAAGAATAATTTAACTTCCTTAAAGACTGAACTTTAGTTTCTTTGTAGAAAGACGCTTACTGGAGCTAAAACTTGTAGAGAAAGATGTTATTGAGCACTTTGTAGAATTACTATTTCTGGTGTCTAGCTGTGTGTTGCAAGTTTCTGGGAGGTTGTTTGGGGCTTCTTGGTGAGATTTCTTTTTAATAAAAGTACTTGTTCTATTTTTTCCTTTTGTTCCTGAAGGAGAGAAGCCATATGAATGTTACATCTGCCATGCTCGCTTCACTCAGAGCGGTACCATGAAGATGCACATTTTGCAGAAGCACACGGAGAATGTGGCCAAATTCCACTGTCCTCACTGTGATACTGTTATAGCGAGAAAGAGTGACCTGGGTATGTGTCCCCCAAACGTGACCATTTGCTGAAGATGGTACAAAACTTCCCAGTATTAGAGTTCGCATAACCCAACTGCTGTCTCTTGACCCAATACCCAGTCTGGTAACTGCACAGCATGAAGCACAGCTTCACATGTGGGGCTGGTGACACACACCTTTAGCTTACCATAGCTGCTGCAAGTTAGAACAATTTTCAGTTTCTCCTCATCATTTCAATTTTTTTTCTCAAGCATACAAGTTAAGTTACTGTTTGCCCGTAGACACAAGACATTTATTGAACTTGGACTGAGATTTCAGCAGCATAAGGATTGAGATCTGAAAAGCAAGAAGATCACTTGGCTTAACCTTCTGCACATTGGAGGCCATTAAGTTTCATGCAGAGATATTTTTATCAAGTTAAAAGGTTTGAATTAGACCAAGTATTTAACTCTCCAGGATTTGAAGCTGTGTGCTCACAAAAGCTCTGAGTCCTTGCAGTAGGACGTTGCTGATCTAGTGAGCAGTACCCAGTGTGATTCCAGCAGGCAAGCTCTTATGTTTCTAGAAGGTGACAAACAATATCATGCGCAGAGCAGCTGAGGGGAAGGAAGGAGCCACGATTTGGCAGAACTTCCTGTCTTTAAACAGAATTATCACCCAAGTAATGGGAAGGTAGGCTCCCTTCCAGTAAAGACAAGTGCTACAGTGAGAGGCAGTTTGAGAGGAAGGCAGTCAGTTGATGTCACAAGCAAACAAGCTGATTTACAACCGAGGAAAACTGATGTTAGCTATGAAAAATTTTTCTTCTAATAATGCATTAATCTACCCTAAGCTACCTCGTGCAGCTGTGGTATGCTCTTAGTTGGAGGATTTTAAAGAAGTGACTAAAACCTCTGTTGGGGATTATCTGCTGGTATCCCTGTTGCCTTCTAGCCCTGTCACTCTGACTTCTAATCCTGCAGAAAATCCTGTTTCCCCTGCTGAATTACCTGGCTTCTGGCTGTATCCAGGCAATTCAAGTTAGTCTTAAACATAACAGTCCACAAGACACTTTAGTTTGACAATCATATGTCATCAAATGCAAGTGTCCTGAATCAGCACAGATTGCAACTAATAACCAAATATAGAATCCTGTGGAAAATCTTAATGGAGTTTTTCTGCAAGCTGTATTTGTCTGGAAATTGTTCTAGTTGGTTTTACTTGTGAGTCCTTCGGGGTTTTAGTTGACTCCTAAGTTAACTATTCCACTGTTTTGGCTGAGCTTGGAAGGGAGGATCACTGAAGGGGCGTGGGCTCGTCTTTCATGCTTGGAAAGCCATGGAGGTGAAAGCTTCTGATTCCTTTTCCTGTAGGTGTCCACTTGAGGAAGCAGCATTCCTACATTGAGCAGGGCAAGAAATGTCGCTACTGTGACGCTGTGTTCCATGAGAGGTATGCCCTCATCCAGCATCAAAAGTCCCACAAGAACGAGAAGCGCTTCAAGTGTGACCAGTGTGATTATGCCTGCAGACAGGTAAGCCGGGGCACTGGCACCCGTCTCGGGTGTTAGGAGAGGAGCTGAAAGTACAGGGTGGAAATCTTAGCTGTTAGGTTTGACCAGCTGTCAAGATCAAATTAGCTGTCTAAATCTTTTGAAGGGTGTCAAGGAAAGTACAAGTGGCCTCTTGTGTGATGCTGCCCTGTAGAGAAGAACCTTGTAATTTACAACCTTGATGTACCTGTTGACCGAGGGATAAGAGTCTATGTAGGATGGAAGTAGCTAAGACTGAATACGCCATCAATCAACATATTCTTGCACTGCTGTGGAATCATTCTTTTCCTGATATTAAGCATAAAATTTTGGCCTCATTTTAGCTGAAAATTCACTTTTCTGTATCCATTTATGTGAGTTTCTGTTTTTCCTGTCCGTGCCAGGAGCGGCACATGGTCATGCACAAACGGACCCATACTGGAGAAAAGCCTTATGCCTGTAGCCATTGTGATAAAACCTTCCGCCAGAAGCAGCTCCTCGACATGCACTTCAAGAGATACCACGATCCCAACTTTGTCCCTGCTGCCTTTGTCTGCTCCAAGTGTGGCAAAACATTCACTCGCAGGGTAAGGGGATATACTTTGAATTGAGGAGGGTTGGGGTGGAATTTTTTTTAGCCAAGGGCAGGGAAACATTTACCCAGAAGGAAAGATGGGTGAGGTACAGGGTGAAATATGACTCTTTTAAATAGAGCCCTTCTCTCTGAGAGGGAAAGAGAGGGGAGAGAATTCAGAATTGGTGCCAACACACATTAGTGTTGACATCATGAGCAATGTGGAAATGCAACTCTATTCATAAAGTTAATGAATGTAGCTATTTCCCCTAAAGACTCTCTCTTTAAAAAAAAAGCAAAATACATAGTTACCAGAAATGTGTTTGAAAATACAGAGCCAGAATGTCTGATCTTGCATTCAGTGTATGTTTTAACTTTTCTTGTGTTTTTAATCTTTCGCTGAGTAGAACACAATGGCCAGACATGCTGATAACTGCTCTGGCCTAGATGGTGGGGAAGGAGAGAATGGAGGAGAGACAAAGAAGGGCAAACGTGGCCGAAAGAGAAAGATGCGTTCTAAGAAAGAAGATTCTTCTGATAGTGGTAAGAACAGCTCAGTACCTTCAGAGAATTACAGGTCTGTGATTCACTGTGGGTGTTAGCTGCTGGTTTGCCAGTTCTGCAGTTCTTCTGGCACTTGAAAGAGTCTTGTCTGGTTGGCAAACAGAGAATGTGGTGGTACACAGCCAAGTACAGAGGGATGTACTGCCTGTGAGGGATAATATAGATCCTGCTGTCCCAGGCCTGTTCCAAGACAGTAGTTTAAAAAACACTGTCTGACACCCCTTGTGTCAGCTGTGCCATTCCTGTCCTGCCTGTGTGGGAAACTCTGCTAATTTTTTTCAGAGCCCCAAAAGAGACTGCGTGGTTCTGCGGTGCATTGCTACAAAATGTTACTTGATCATACTTACTATTACTGGGTGGCATGTCCAGACAACTCCACGACTGAATAGCTTGGCTGCTTCTGTGGAGGAAGGCTGGCAACATCCAAGGGAATGGTGGAGACTAATATTATTTTTGAAAGAAAAACTCAGTCCTAGTCCTGTCTCCTCATAGAGGAAAAACTTCATGTCTTCAACAGGAAAAGCCGAGTCTCAAGGCCAACCAGTTCAAAGATGATTTTGTGAAAGGAGTGTTGCTGATTAGTCTTTTATCTGGAGTGCTTTATGTAATTAATCAAGGGGTGTAGGTTGGGAGAACAGGGCTATTTCTGGCTAGAGAACGTGTGTCTGAAATTCTCACATGGCAAACAAGTTTTGGGATGAGTAAGATCAAGTTATTTGCAAACCTTGATTCAAAAACTAGAAATTGGTGCTTAAACTCATGTTTGTATAGATATTTGGGAAAATGTGTTAGGTGAATTAAGCACATGTAACTAGTTGTGTGTTTTAAACATGAAAAGGTAATGGAGTCAGGGTAAAATAACTGATGGAAGGTAATTCAAAATGTGGCGTTCTAGAGTATTGCATTCTTAGTATCTGATTTGAAATATCCTGGGAGTTTAGCCTGTTCTGAAAACTCAAATTTTATTTAGTTGATTTGGTCTGGGTTTAAAACAGTTTTTTTGTGGGGGAAGCTGGTCAAAAGTCAGGCTTGTTAATGAGCTGATGACATGCAGTGAATGATGCTGAGGGAATCCCTTCAGCCTCAGTGGAAGTGGCAAGTCTGGGTTGACCTCAGGAGTCATTTGATAGGTATGATGAGTTGACCAGTGTGAGCTGAGTAGCTGTAAGAAAGATGTCCTAATCATCTGCTTGAGGAATTGCGTTATTCACTGTTGTGTTTATTTGGAGATCTGCAGTTTTGTGAGGTTTGGCAGCTACTAAATACATAAAAATTACGAGCAAAGCTGGTATGAAATAGACCCACTTGTGTTAATGGAGAGAAAGACCAAATAGTGAAAGATAGTTTTGTCTCCTGGCTGCCCAACATTAGACAGAGTATTAATTGATAGACATTGAGTTGAGGGGAGAATGTAAAGAACCTCTATAAAGGTGGGACCTGAGAAATCCAGTAAATGAATTTGTCATGGGGGATATCCATTGAGTGACTGTAAAATCATGCAACATATACATGTCTTTGTGGGTTGGGGTTTTTCCTTTTAGTCTAATGAAAGGAAGTATCTTTGTGGCCCACATAGTAAAGAGTGAAGCCACTCCTCTCGTGGACAGCCTTACAAATTTAAGGGCAATCCTTTAGCTGTTGAAACAGTATTATCCTATTTGACATCTCCCACTGCTTTTTGTCTGCTCTGGTTTTGCTCAGAGCATTCTGAACGTGTCGATGGTCCTCACCTATTAACTTTAAGGAGTGTTCTGAAGAATAAATTGTAGAGCTTGAGGGGTATGAAACTAGCTCTTGGATACCTGTTGGCGTTCTTGTGTTTCACAGAGGTCCTGGATACAGCAATTTACGTGGGATTTTATCCATACCTCTTTTATCCTCTTGCCCCTCTATTTTCCCCACACTTCTTGAAATCACCTCATTCCCTCCATCCCCAGCCAGGAATTCTGCAGCACCCCATAGTATCCAAGGTGATCTCAAGAGCTGCCTCCATGACTCATTGGGGTGGGTTTCACACCTGGTGGCTCTCCTGGGAGTGGCCTGGATGGGAAGTTCGTTCCTCAGAAGCTGTGAATTTGGGTTCCCACCTTCCATTGTGCAATGCTGTGCCTCCTCTGTGTTGTGCAGGTGGGGCTTGGGTGGGCTCTTGGGACCCTCTGATGGGCTTGGGAGTAGCCCAGCCCTGTGTTATTTGATCTCCCTTGTGCTGTTGTCGCTGAGCTCCTTTGTGGATGTGTAGAGTAGCCTTTATCGCATAATCTAACATAATTAAATATCCTTTTGCTTTCTGAAGGACAGCTTGTTACCTCTAAGTGAGGGTAACAGATTAACAATCTGTGGCAACAGCTTCTGAACAAGGAAGGACCTTGTTTGCTTTCATTCTCAGCTGAGTTGACTCCTTTTTGATGGGATTAGATGGTGCTTCTCTGGCTATGGATGTGTTTTATTCTTGTTTAAGCTAAAGATTTATCTGACATCCTTTCTTTCAGAGGAAAATGCTGAACCAGATTTGGATGATAATGAAGATGAGGAGGAGGCAGCAGTAGAAATTGAGGCTGAACCAGAAGTTGAGCAAGAGGCTCCTGCACCACCTCCCAGTAAGAAAAGAAGAGGAAGACCACCAGGCAAAGCTGCTGCCCAACCAAAACAATCCCAGCGTAAGTCACGAGTTTAAGCTTACCTTACCCTGCTTGCTTGAGCACCTTTTTCCTTGGATTTGGTCTTGTAGATGTGATCCCTTCAAATGCGATTATTTTAAAAGTAGGTAGCTGTACTTGTCTCTGCATTGCTAAGAATTCACCTTGAAATTTGTTGCAAGAGTTTCCTGGTCATGAGGGAACATGGCCACTTCAGGCCATGCTAGAAAGAAAGGACGTTATTTTTTGTTCAGTATTGTTTAATTTCATGGTTGTGCAAACTGCTCACTTCTTTTTGTACCAGTTACGGTGTCTCTGCTGACATACAGTCCTTGGGAAAGCAGCTGTCAGTAAAAACATCGTGGTGTTCTTACCTGGGTTGCTTTTGCAGGTATTGCCACAGATGAACTTGCTTCAGGCCTTTAGTTCTGAGCAAGGACCAGTGCAGGTGTTGTTTCAGCTCTACTGGGATGTCCTTAAGAATAGACATTGTAACTGTGCAATAGTCGAAGTAAATAAATTTTAGTCTCAAAGTAGGAAGGGAAATTAGTTCCTTCAAGAAGGTAGTGGCTTCCTTGGTGACGTGGCTGTTTGCTCAGTGCTACAAAGTGTGGTCTGTGTTCTGTCTGGATTTATTCCATGGAAACATTTAATGCTGAATTTGTCACTAGCATCACTAAATTCCCTTGAAAATTAAGTTTTGCCTTAGGCCCATATATGGATATGGGGTTTGGTTTTGTTCATTATTCTACAGAATCCGTTGTTTGAAAAATGTTTTAGTATGAAAATGCACACTGGAACTGTTGTACTGGGAGCCCATCTTCATACAGGGGCAAGAAAATAGATGCTTGATGCTTGGGTGAGTGAGGTGGGTTGAATTGTTCCCTACTGATATGGCAGTGCTTGTTGGGGGCCTCACCTTCCCTTGCCGTGGAAGAGTCTTAAGGATTTACCAAAAAGCTGCTTGAGGCATGCAGCCTGGCTCTGGAAACAGTAAAATAATCTTTCTCCCCCCTCCTCCTTTGTTTTTGCCCTTCTAGCTGCAGCAATCATTCAGGTTGAAGACCAGAACACTGGTGAAATTGAAAATATTATAGTTGAAGTGAAGAAAGAACCTGATGCAGAAACAGTAGAGGAAGAGGAGGAAGCTCAGCCTGCTGTAGTGGAAGCTCCCAATGGAGACCTCACCCCTGAGATGATTCTCAGCATGATGGACCGGTGATGGAGGAAGACCACGCTGGCTGACTGAACTGGCCTGGGCTGTGTTTAAGCGGCTCAAATCTATTTTTTTCCTTTAATCTTTTTTCTTGGCTTTGGGAAATGCATCATTTTAGACCATTTTACCAAACATACTGGGAAATAAAACGATGTTAGAATGTGATTTAACTAGAACTTGCTGTTTTATGTTAGCATTACAGGATCATGGAACATTAGGAAATATTTTGGAGTCCTTGAGGGTTTCCTCTGCGATGCTTGATTTAGTTTTGCTCTGAACTGCATTGTAAAGCTGGTCCAAGGGCCGTGTTTACATGCACCAAGTTTTAATATACAAAAGTGGAAGCCTTGACTAGAGTATGTGGAAAACCACTCTGGACTTGCCCTTCCAGTTCCCAGAGTCCTTGAGCCTCTTCTCTCCGTAGTGTTTTTAACTGTAAATGCAGACTTGGGAGGGTTCTAGACTTTTGAAATGTTTTTTTTGGTTGGTTTTTCTTTTTGTTTCTTTTTTTTTCCTGCTTTTTCCCACTGAGTAGCTCCGGTTCTCCAAGTCGGCTGCACACGGTAGTTTTGGCATGCTCCAACTGGTTTCTGTCCTTAATATGCTTTGCTTTCTGCAAAGCATTTCTGTAATGGTCAAGCTTGTAAATAACTTTTTTTTTTTACATTTTAATCTTTTTCCATTAATTAAGAGGTATGCAAAAATGCAGTTTAAATAAACCCCAGTATTCTAATTCCTTTCAAACTAAGTGACAAGAGAATTGATAGAGTGTAAATGTTGGAAAAGCTGTTGATAAGGCAGAGAAAAGATGTACCCAGACTATTGCTTGCAGAACAAGAGAAACCCACATGTGAAATCTGGTTTTGAAGCACAAAAAAATGGTATTTTATAGAATCTTAGACTGGCTTGGGTTAGAAGGCACTTACAGACCAGTTCTAGTTCTACCCCCTGCCATGGGCAGGGACACCTTTCACTAGACCAGCTTCCTCCAAGCTCTGTCCAGTCTGGCCTTGAACACTTACAGGGATCCAGGGGCAGCCACAGTTTCTCTGGACAACCTGTGCCAGGGCCTCACCATCCTCACAAGGAAAAATTTCTTCCTAATAGCCCATCTAACCCTGCCCTCTGTCAGTTTAAAGCCATTCCTTCATGTCCTGTCTCTCCATTCCCTTGCCAAAAGTCCCTCTCCAGCACTCTTGTAGGCTCCCTGCAGGTTCTGGAAGGCCACAATTAGGTCATTCCAAAACCTTCTCTTCTCCAGGCTAAATAACTCCAGCTCTCTCAGTCTTTCCTCATAGGAATGGTGCTCCATCCCTCGAATCATGTTTGTGGCCTCCTCTGGACTCACTCCGACAGGTCGATGTCCTTCTTGTCCTAGGAATGTGAGAGCTGGATGCAGCACTGCAGGTGGGGTCTCACCTGAGTGGAGCAGAGGGACAGAATTCCCCCATTCCTGCTGCCCACGGGGCTTTGGATGCAGCCCAGCACCCATGGCTGGGGCATGTCCAGTCTCACCCACCAGCTCACCCAAGTCCTTCTCCCCAGGGCTGCTCTTGATCTGTTTGTTCCCAGCCTGGATTGATCCCAAGGGTTACCCCAACCCAGGTGCACCACCTTGCGCTGGGTCTTGTTAAGCCTCATGAGATTCCCCATGGGCCACTTCTCGAGCTTTTCCAGGTCCCACTAGATGGCCCTGTCCTTCAGGTGTGTCACTGCACCCTAAGCTTGGTGTTAACAAACTTGCTGAGGGTGCACTTGATCCCTTCATCTATGCCATTAATGGTGATGCTAAATAACACTGGTCCCAGTATGGACCCTTGAGGGACACCAGTCACTGCTGTCCATCGGGACTCTGAGCCATTGACCACTGCCCTCTGGATGTGACCATCCAACCAATTTGAAACTTATAATTAACCTTTTTGAGTTATAATTTCACAAATACATTTTCTTTGCTCTATCTTGTAGTTGTATTTTGTGTTTATGAATCCTATGTTAAGACAAAAGTGGTGATTTATAAGTGGGTCACTGCAGCCCTCAACCTGGGCCAGGAAATTTTATTAATAGGTCAGTAATTCTACAATTTTTGAATCTCTGATAAAGACAAAAAAAGGAATAATGTGAAATACAAATGATGCCTGTATATGAAAATGTCACATGTTAAAATATGTAAGCTTTTTATAGAGCCTCAGTCTTGCTGATTTCAAACAAATTTTTCTTCTATGTATCGCTTTTAAGAGAGCTATCAGTTTAGCTATCAGACTCTAGGTTGATGCATTTTTGTACTTAGCTGTACTGTGTGATATTTTTCATTATTTTAGGAAGCCAACATGGGAAAAAATACTGTTATAAAATATGTAATGGGGTTTGAAAGCTGGGAAGGAGAATATACTGCTGTACAGCTAATAAATAATAACGGATTAACACGTGTGCTCACTGGCTGCTTTCTTTGTGTACATCAACGGTGCGACCTGGCAGCCGTCTCCAGATGGAAAAGCTGCTCTTCCCAGAAGGATGCTGTCAACAGGGACCAGCTCCTTTCTCGCTGCAGGTGTTTGCTGTGCCCCGTGCTGAATGCAAGGTACCGTCCATGACCTTAAATCAGAGTGTGCTGCCTTGTGTGTAGAGGAGAGAGGATGTAAAATGCAAATGTTGGCGTTCACAGCTTGAGCTTGGAGTAACATGGGAGTAGTTGTTACTTCTGTTTGTTTTGGCTGTGATTTTAAATGATTAGAGCTGATGGTTTAGTTAACGGGAATGTCATTTCCGTTTCATTCTGAAAAATGGGACTGGTACTTGGGTGGAGTTTCTGTGGTGTATTTTTTTAGTTACTGTGACAGGAGCTTAGGGAGCCAGCTGTGGGCAGTCGCTGCACGTTCAGGATGGAACCTCCTGCTGGTAAAGGAGTCACTGCAAATGACACTACTTAGGAGTTTGTAACCAAGCACAAGAGTTGCTAGTTCTGGTTTTCACTAGGTGTTTGGTGACTAGTTATCTCGGGGCCTGAGATATGGTCCTTCTATGACCTGAGGAAAGCCTGTCTGCAGGTGGAAGCCTGGAGTCCTGAGCAGGATGGAGGCTTGTTACAGCAGGTGGGAGAGGTTGTGTAGGGAGAGGCTGCTTCTGTGAGAAGTCAGGTCTGAGAAATGGGTAAATCCTCAAGTGCTTTCCCAGCTGGGCAAGGAGCTTGTGTTCTCACAAGACCATGTTGTAAACAGGCAGTGCTGAGGTGGTTTTGCATAAGCCTGGAGCTAAGGAGGCTTTGTGGTGAGTGGGAAAACCAAAGATGTTCTTGGGATCTATAAGGAGAACCACCATCATCTCTTAAACTGTGTGGCTCAACCCAGTGCTGGCGAGTGGGGTGTGTGAAGGTTGGTGCAGTGGCTTTGTTTTAGGTGGTGGCCCAAGGAGGTGCCACAAGTGCTCCAGCAGAGACCTCCCTTGGTCTGTGTGAGTGTTCTATGTGCTCGTGCTGTCATACCTGGGCCTGGGTGACACCAAACCAGGTGCTGCAGCTCTCCTGGAATTCAGAAGAGCTGGAGGAGGTGGCTGTGTGTGAACAGTTTAGTGGGGGGCTGAAAGGAAGAGAGTCTGAGAAGTGTATTTGTCCAAAGACCACAGGTGTGGTCGAGAGTGGCCTCTGTAGTGCTCATCTGAGGCAATACCATCTGAGGAATGATTTCTGAGCAACTTTTTTATTGTGATCTGATTCCAGAACTTTCTTCACAGACCCCAGGAGAGGTTTAGTGAGGATGAGAGCTGTCACTCTGTGGCCATCCTCCTTTTTTCCCCAGCCTGGCGTGTTACCTTGCGATCTGCTCAGTTGACCTGGTTTCTCTGTGCTTGCTCAGTCAATGGTCCTGTTATGCAGACTGGGTTTTATTTGATTTGAGCTCGGGCTCCTGCCTTGGGCAGGGATCTCTGCTTGTGTGCCTCTTGCAGTCTTCCGGTTTGCCCTGGGAGGAGCTGTTGTGGAGAGATGCAGAGCAATATCCCAGCCTGCTCCCGAGGACACGCATCCGGGGCAGCGTCCGCAGCCTGAACACGGGCAGAACACTTCTGCTCGACCCAAGAGCTGTTATCAGTGCTGGAAAAGCTGGGCCTTGGGCTGTGAGTGAAAAGCCGGGGCTGGGATGCATCCAAGGAACATCACTGCGTCTGCCAGTGGTTTGGCCTGGCTGCCGTCCCTGGTGCTTGGGCTGCTGTCCTCTGCTGGGCACAGAGGAGGTGTGTTGCTCTGGACATCCTGATGTGCCTGGGCTTGCACAGGGGCAGGGAACACTTGTGCACATGGATGTCTGCCTCGCTCCTGGAGTACATGTCCTGCTGCACTGGTGCTCAGAATGTTCCAGCAAGTGGGACCCAGTATTTTGGGGAATGAGCTTTGGATGCAGCTTGCCTGGAGATCCTCTGTGCTTCTAATCTTCCATAGAAGCCATTCTGATGGGTGCAATGGGACAGCTGCTCCCTGTGTCCTGAATATCCTTGCATGACAAAGCTGGGAAATGGTGCCCTTTTGAGAAGTTCAGATACCAACAGCCTGGCCTCATCTCATCCTGGAAAAAACATGGATCCAGCCAGGACTGTTGCCGGTGGCCGCTGACTCCACTGAGTGGTGAACACCCTGTGCCCTTCCTCTTCCTGGTGCTCGTCCATCCACTGACGTAGCTCAGGAGGCTCGAGGAGGTGCCTTGGCAGAGGTTGGTCCTTGCCCTGAGCCACGTTCTCCCCAGTCACCTCCTTGAAAAGAGCTTTGCGCTACGGTTGGGCTCTGTGAAGACGCAGTCCCTGCAGGGAGACACTTCCTGCCTTCGCCTTCACGCGGGAGGTGGTTTCGGAAGTTCTGTGGCCCCAGGTGCATGTGGCAGGAGGGCAATGTCACCCATCCCTTCCAGGGACCACCTTCTCCCGAGTCATTCTACTTCTGGGAAAGCTCTGTGAGCTCCTGGTTGGCAGACTGCAGCCTGGAGCTTGGAAGTTTGTCAGAAAGGGGCAATTTAGGAGAGAAGGCAGCTGGCACCCTCCGTCCGGGTGGATGCTGGTCACAGGGACCCAGGCTGCCGGCTGAGAGCACCTCTGCCTCTTCCTCAGCACCTTTCCTGAGTCTCTAATGGGGCCGACAATGGGAAATACTGAGTCCAGGGAAGCTCTGCAGCACATCATGGAGCACAGGACAGCTTCCTGGTCCAGAGCCTTCCTGGATGAGTGGAGCGGTTGATGTGCTCAGTCCTGTTGCTCCAAGGAGGTCACCTGGCTTCTGCCTCTCGCCCTTGCTTTGGGACAGCAGTTTTGTCCCTTTGGCGGGATGCCTGGGGCATTTCTGCTCTGGAAAAGCCCTTCCTTCAGCATCCCGCCATGGGCACTGGCATCCATCTTCCAGAGAGCAGCCTGCAGTGGGCAGCAGCCCCCATCTCCATTAGCTCCCCTTGCAGATTCCCAGTGCAAGGTGATGGGGCTGGGCCGACAGCCACATGCTGGGAAGGGTAGACTTGCCCTTGCCCCACTCACCAGCCATCTTCAGGCAGATATATGTCCCCATGAAGCACCTCAGGAGGCTGTGGGATAGGCAGAGGTCATGGACCCTCAACCCTGGAAGGCTGGAACTGTGGGGAGATGCTACTGCTTCGTGCCGGGAGGCACCGGAGCGGTGTCCTGCTCACCCAGGGGAAGCCACGCGGGAGAAGAAGGGTGCTGGGTAGTGCCGCCCTCTCCTCCCGGCGGGGCCGGTGGGCCGTGGGCACCGTCGCTTTCATTTCGCTTCTCTTGCTCAGGCGGTAAATCTCGCCTGACGGGGCAGGAAGAGGCACCGGGAGGGGGAGGAGGCACCGAGGCGGCAGCGCTGCCGGTTGGTAACCTCAGCGCTTCCTCCCGGCAGGGTGCCTTTCCCACGGCGCCCCAGGATGCTGCCCTGACACCCGCATCCCCGGGCAGGTGACCCCGTGGTCCCAATCATGGCCGCGTCCCCGGGAGGGATCCCTGCTGAGCTGCAAGGTAAGCATCACCCGCCGCCGTGCTGCCGGGGCATCGCTGCCACATGGAAAGCTCCCGTACGGGGCCTGCTTGGCCCCAGTTTGCCTCGCTGGGGTTGGCAGAGCCACTTTCGGGTCCCTCAGCAGCAGCAGCTGAGGTTCAGGGGGGTCCAAGCAGTGTCTGGGGGTTCTTCTTGTCCACAAAATTCATTTGCCTGAGGATGGAGCTTGGACCAAGAGCATCCTCAGATAACCTGGCTCCTCAAGGATGGGATTCTGCACAGCTCAAGCTGCCGGGTTTGTGGGTGCAGCTTGGTGCTGCTCAGTCCCATGGGCTTGGAGTGCTCTGGCCAGTTGGGGGTCCCCGGCAGCTCCCCGGGAAGGCACAGCCTGCAGCTCAGCACGGGGGGGTGTGAAGTACCACTGCTCACAGCCTTCTCTTGGCTGATTGAAAAAGCGAAAGGCCACAGACATCTCGGGGTCCTTCAGCCTTATCAGCCCCACCGAGGCTTGCAGTGAGGTGGGAAGGAGCTGGGTCATCGTCTCCCCACAGCCTCAGGTCCCGTCTCTACCAGGGTGGGTCCCTGGGGACACGTGGCTCAAGCCACTGGACCCGTGGGGCTCGGTGTCATTGTGAAAGCTCGGTTTGCTCTGCACAGTGATGGACAGCTGTGGTTGTGGTCCTGTTTCTCCCAGTGAGAGGCATGAATCAGGCAGGCAGGGAGGTGGTGCTCAAGGCAGGAGCGATGCTCACACTGGCCCAGTGACCGTGGCAGTGACCGGTCTGTGAACTTGGAGAGGTTGGCACATGTGACCACCCTGGCTGCTCTGTGGAGAGAAAGGACTTGAGTGACCAGTTGCTCCCCAGCGGTAAATTTGGAAAGAAAGGAAGAGAAATCAGGACCCTCTCGTCACTCATTGCCAGCTCCCAGTGGGTGAGGCAGCACAGGCAGTGTGAACCAGTGACCCCAAAGCCCTGTACTTGGTTTGAGGCTGTGGCAGAATTTGGGGAGGTGAGTGCATCACCCGAGCAGCAAAGGAGACTCAGAGCTGGTGAAGTGTGTGGCTTGTCAGAGAGCAACCAGGGTCTGACCGTCAGGTGCGCAGGAAGAAGAGATGATTCAGGTGGGGACAGTATCCCCAAGGGCAGCAGGGCGTGTGGGAGAGGACCAAGGTGACTTCAGCCACCTCATTTCATGCGGACATTGGTCTTTTCAGAGGGCATCACCGCCTTCCTGGGGACAAAGAAGGTGCTCCTGGTGCTGAGCATCCAGCTGCAGGTGAAATCCAAGTATGATGACTTTATCTTGGTATGTGCAGAGTCCAGCCTGGTTCCCACTTTCCTGGTTTCCCCAGGAAGCTGTTTTATGGCTGCAGTGAGGGACAGGGGTGGCTCCCATGTCACCACGATCCCTTGTCACACCTTGCCTAGGTCCTGACACCCTGGCGAGCCTATGTGCTGCCTGTGATGCTGCCAGTGAGGGTAAGTGTGGGGACCCTGTGCCAAAGGGGCAGCCCTGTCCTTCCTGGGAGGGCTTGGGCCACCGGGCTGAGTGACCCACGAGTCACCTGGGCCACTGGGTCTGGGAAGCCCTCAAGAGCGGGATGAGTGGAGAGATGTGGGGAAAGGGAGGGGGTCTTGTTTGGGGGCTGGTGAAGGGTGGGGCTGAGGCCAAGCACTACTTGAGGCACGAGAAAGTGTGGGAGCTGGGGGCAACCCTTGGGTTTCCTTTCTCCGTCAGCACTGGGGTTGACCCTGCTCCTCTCACAGGTTCACAGCAGCTTCAGCTTCCTGGAGGTGAGGGAGATGACGGTCCAAGAGCCCAGTGTGGTAAGTGGCACCAGCAACTGGGACAAACCCAACAGGGGCATTACCACCTCTTCTGCGCACAGCCCCGTGGCAAACCCTGGTCCGTAGCCCACCACAGGGTCTGGGGGTGTTGTGGTCCCCTCTTGCACACTGAGGGTCACCAGCGTTGACCCCTGAGAGCTCCACAGGGTACTTGTCCCTGTTCCTCCTCTAAAGAAATCCTCTTACGGCCTCGTCAGGGGTATTGCCCAGGAGCTGGAGGTGCAGGGAGGCACCCGGGTGTGCTGGGTGGGTGCCTGCACTTCTTCCCCTCTGGCGCCCACGGACAGCGCCTGGCCATGGCACCTCCCACTCCGCAGGGACAAGGTGACAAACGCCTGCAGGCTTACCAAGGTGAAGACAAATTTAGCAGGAGGGTGTTTTAAACCCTGTTAATCCTCTTAGAGAGAGGCGGGCACCTAGGGCAGATGTGGCAGTGGGAACCATGGAAGAGAGGAACTGAATATCAAAGCTTGGACGAAACAAGGCTGTGGTCCTTGTTAACCTCCTGTCTGGTCCTTGCTAACATCCCGTCTGGCTTTTTCTTGTTAAACCATCATCAGCCACCACGGCCTCAGCCTCCACACGGGGTTTCTGCTGCTCAGCAGGCTGTGTGGCTGAGCTCCGGGAGAGATCTGAAGGATCTGGGCAGAGACAGAGGGGTGCAGGGGGTTGAAACCTCCAGGTGGAGGGGGGCGAGACATCTGACTGGGATGTGGAAAGCCCAGGGATTGTTAACGTGCAGGCAATCCCACGCTCTCCTGCCTCCACAGCCCCGGGCACTGGCGGAAACGCCGTCCTCGTGCGATGCCAGCAGATAATTGTCATCTTGCTCCCACGCCTCAATCAGCACGTAATTAAATCACGGAACGTGTTGCCATGGGATTTTTTTTTTTCCTGGTAGGAACCATAAGCTAAAAAAGCCCCAAACCTCGATTAAATAAATTTAGGGAGGAAACCTCCATCCTCCAGCTGTGGTTGCTGCAGGCAGAGACAAGGCTGTTCTCACCCCACTGCATCGGGCTGCCTCTGCACCAGCTTAAGTTGAATTTTCAGGAGGTTTATGCCTTATACTGGCACACTAATGTATTTTATCCTAAATTCCCAGTGCTCACAGCATTCCCTGCACTTATGGTGCTCCGGCTGGGTTGGCAGTGAGGAGCTGATGGCTGTCAGCATCGTGTCTGGAGGCTTGGGGACGCTGTGTGCTGCCAGCTCACTCAGGCATCTCTCGTCCTTTGGACCCTGCAGGTTGTCATAGAAACAGATGCAGCGTCTTACGCCTTCCGGTTCATGTCCTTGGATGATTTGGAGCAAGTTGTTATCCATGTCACCATGTCACTTAAGAAGGTCTTTCCAGACTCATCCCTTGGGTAAGGGTCTTCTGCTCCTCAGGGGTGATAGTGTAAGTACCAGAGCAACCCCTTTGCCCAGAAAAGCCCCAAATTGTAGAGTCCTGGAAGGGTTTGAGCTGGAAGGAACCTTAAAGATCATCTAGTTCCAACCCACCTGCCATGAACCACGATGCCTGCAGCTAGAAAATCCCAAATATAGGACGGGTGCACAACAGTGCTTTTAGCAGGAGTAAAACACGTGGATGGAGGCGAGACCCTGCTCCCTGATTGAGTATTTCTGGCCACCCTACACACAAGGGTTGTAGCTAAGCAGGAAGCAGTGGGGATGCTCTCCTGGCGCACCCTGGCACATCCCTCTGCTCCCTCCCCAGGACGCTGCTCAAGAACTCCCCCCCCAGCCTGTACGAGAGGATCCAGCAGATCACAGACTCCCTGGAGGAAATGCTGCAGAGCAACCCTGGGCCTTGTGGTAAGTCCTGCCATGACCTCTCTCAGGCAGGACCAGGAGGGTTGGAGCACCCTGGGGACCATTCCAGCCCTGCATCCATCAACAGCAGCTCTGCTGACAGCCCTCACCTCTGCTGGCAGGGCACCCGTGGTGGCTCTGGTCAGATGGAGTCCTGCTACTGGGGTCTGCTGTCCACCAGCCCACTGCATCCCATGGGGCAGGAGCAGGTTTGAGGGAAGGTAGCTCCCCAGGAAGGAGCAGGACAGCGGGCAATTATGCTCAGTATCTACCTGCAAGGACCTGTAGCTGTGCATGCTTCTACCCATCTCACATGGCACCGCTGCAGAGCCAGGAGCTTTTCCTGTAGCCTGGTCTGGAGCAGGATACCTCCATCATCAGCATAGCAACGTGCCTTGCCTGGCATCCACATGGATCAAGCAAAGCAAGCCACAGCCCCCATTTTGGGGCTGACAGTAGATCTCTCTGGGAATGGGGAGCCCTCAGCATCCCTTCTGAGTCCCTGTCATCCCTCTCCTGTTTCCCACTCTCCCCAAGTTGTCCTCCATGTTCCCATGGGAAGGTCTGCCCCCAAGGCTGCCTCTCTTCACAGGGGGGTTTTCGGAGACCTACGCTGCTCTGTGCGATTACAACGGCTTTGCCTTCCGTGAGGAGATCCAGTGGGTAAGCTGGTCCATCCCCTGGGTGGAGGCAGTGGCAGTGTGTCACTTGGTGGGCAGGGAAGCAGGATGCCTGTGGGTGCCTCATGGATCTGCTGGGGCTGGGGCAGCCCAGATCTGGGAACTGCAGCTTTGCCTGGCTTGAGTGCCCCCTGCTCCTTGGTGGGCTGGAATCAAAGTGCAGGTGGGAGCAGGGTGCCTTGGGCCGAGTTGTTTCCCAGACTGTGACCTAAGGGGAGCCCCTGGAAATCTGGGACCTTGCTGGGTGTCCTAGCAGAGGAGAATCCTGCTGGGACCCAGCCACAGCAGGACCCAGCCATAGCAGGACCTGCTGTCCCCGCTTCCTCTGGACACCGATCCCGGCCCCGTCTCCCCACACCCTCGCTCCCACCAGCCTGGGGTGCTTTGCCTTCTGACCACTCCCTGCAGAAGTTGTCAAAGACTCACCAATCTGTCCCACCGAGCCAGGACCTGTCCCCTGCCAGCCAGAGCACTAGGGAAGGTTTTAGGCTTTGGGTTTAGGCAAGGGATTCCCCAGAAAGGAGTCCCCAGGTGCTCAGCTCCCTCCAGCAGCACCAGGCACGTGAGCCCTCCCCAGGACCCAGTGCTGAGCTGATCCATCCTTCCTTCTGGGAAGGACGTGGACAACATTTACCACAGCCAGGACTGTCGGGAGTTCAACCTGCTGGACTTCAGCCACCTGGAGAGCCGGTGAGTCCCCCAGCCATGCTGCCCGCAGTGTCCCATGCCACACCAGCACTCATCCTCATTCTCCCTGGCCCTGTTGGAGAGCCCAACACACTCTTCTGCCCATGTTAGGAGCTTTTATAGCTTGCACGCTCCGGGGGTGCCACATCTGCAGCCTGACACTTGCCCACACCAAACACGCTGAGCCCCGTCCCATGGGGCAACAGCTGAGAGTCCAGGCAGCCTCTCTGTTCATTTTTAACTCTTAGATCAGCCTGGGAGCTGTTTATGGGGCTGAGAACCTAACGTCACGGCGGCTTCTCGCAGCTCGTGGCTGTCAGGTGTTTCCCTATGCAAAGCATCTGGTGCCGCTCGCCGCCCCGAAACTTGCACTGCTCCCTACCAGCCCCCCCAGATACCTGTTATAACCTTATCACCTGATTATAACCTGATAGTGGGGCTGTGAGCTCCAGCTCTGCCTGGAGTTCTCCCTGTGGGGCTCAGCCATGTCTCCAGCCCAAAAAAGATGGAGCAAGGGCTCAGCTCTCAGGGGAGGCAACTGCCAGGCTGGGCTGCAGCGAGTCCGAGTTCTGGGCTGAGTGTTTTGGGGAACAGAGGATCTGTGTTCAGTTGGCCAAAAAGGAGACGGTTTTAGAGATTGCTTCGGACGAGGAAGTAAGAAAGAAACTCGTTTCCACTCAAGCAAAACCTGTGATGTTGCTCACATGAGAGCTCAGAGTCAAAAAGAGTTTAAAACCCCGAGGTTTAGATAGAAGCATGCGAATATTTTGATTCATTTTATTTTCCCCAAGGGAATAATCTGGGGAAGATGATCTGTACCTGTGGGTTCCTTTAAAGCCACAGTCCCCAGTCCTGTTCTGCTGAAGGTTGTGTTGGGGCACATGGAGGTTGCGTGTCTCGGGTCAGTTGGAGCACCTCAGGTCGGGATGTGTTGGGGCACCATGCGATGGGTGTGCTCTGGCATCCTGGCTGTCTTGGGGCACCCTGGGGCTGGATGTCTTGGGACACCCCCCCAGTTGGGAGTTTTAGGTCACCCATTTGGGACCAACCTTGGCTCATCCTGGCCCTTGACTCCCTCATCCCTGTCATCCTGCAGGGACGTGGCGCTGAGTGTCGCTGCCTTGTCCTTCAACCTGTGGTTCACCAAGCTCTCCTGCAAGGACTTCAGGCTGGTGAGTGCCGGTGCCGCGGCTCTGGGTGCACCAGAGGTGGCCGGGTTCCCAGAAAGGCTTTCTTCTTCCCTGCCAGAATCAGGAGATTTCGGAGCAGCTGCTCTACATGCTCAGCAAATCGGTGACACTGGAGGAGCTGGTGCTGGAGAACAGTGGGTTGAAGGCGTAAGTGAAGGTGTTGCAAGGCAGCGATGAGCAGGGTCTCAGCAGCCTGGTGGCGTGGTCTGTAAGGCTACAGGGTTGGTGGCTGTGTTTCCTGGAGGTGTCCAAACCTTGCTCAGATGGGTGACCCTTCTCCCCACAGTGACTTTGTGCAGAGGATGGCCCAGGCGCTCAGCAGCCATCCCGACTCCGTCCTGCACACCATCAACCTCTCTGGCAACCAGCTGGAAGACAGAGGTACTCAAATCCTGGGCTGGGATGAGTTTACACCCACAAAAACTGATGTTCAACTCCAGATCCCACCAGCAGCTGCCTCCTGTCCTGCAGGCTGCAGTTCAGGGTGGGATGGACACCCATCTGTGCTGGCACAGCCATTCAGGGCTCTCTACTCTCACCAGGGGTCATCGCCTTCAGCCGGCACGTGGAGAAGAGTCCCAAAGGTCTGCAGAGCCTCAGCTTGGCCAGGACAATGCTCACAGCCAAAGGTACAGCCCAGGTGCCCTTGCCCCACTCCACAAAAGGAGTGACTGGAGGTGGCACCCTGGAAAAGGCGTCTTCGCGGATGCGATGTCCTGCTGCCCCAGCTGGAGGGAATTTCCCTTGCTCAGCTCCACGGCTCTCCCCGGGGCAGGGGCCCTATAGCCATCCCTCTCTCCCGCTCTCTTCGAGCAGGGATGAGCACGTTATGCAAGGCCCTCACAGATAACAAAGCCATTGGATTCTCCCTCCGGCACTTGGACCTCTCTGGAAACCCCGGCACGCTGGCTGGGGATGACATCAGTGTGAGTACACGTGCTGTTGTGGGGTGACATCACTCAGGCTCTGTCCTCGGTGTGGTTTGGATGGTTTGGTCTCCTCTGGTCTGTGCCCTGCCCTGCAGCACCCCAGGGATGGGGACATCACGGCTGCAACGCCCCCCTGCCTGCCTGGGAGCCGCTGGGGACACCCTGCGGACATCCCCCTGAGTCTCCTTGTGGGAGTGTGGGAGATGCCATCTGGAGCAAGGCTGTATCCCATGACAGAGTGGGTTCCTGTGTGCAGGATTCACCCCTGTGCTCAGCAGGAGGGAGGAGACAGGCTGGAGCTGGGATTCCAGGGCTGCAGGGTGCTGGGTGAGGGGTGGGATTCAGGGGCAAACCTGCCGAGCCCCCTCTGCTCACAGAACCTGCAGAGCCTCCTCCGCCACTGCCACTCGCTCTCCCACCTCAGCCTGGCTGGCACGGACTGTCCTTTGGATGCTGTGAGTACCATGCAGGGGGTCCCGGCAGTGAGCCCTGCCCTCAGTCCCCCTCCATCCCTGGGCTGTGTGAGGGGCTGCAGCGCCTCTGGGTCCTCCTCCACATGGCTCACATCCCCACCCTGGCAGCTCTTTGGAGCCCTGGTTCACGGATCCCACACCAGCCTCATCCACCTGGATCTCTCCAAAAACGTGTACTCCCACAAGTAAGCCCCGGGATGGCGTGAGGGGGGTGTGGTGCCCAGGGGGTGGCTGGTGCTGGGTGGCAGATGTTGCCATGTTGTGCCCATCCTTTTCAGGAGGGTGAAAACCATCTCCCCTGACATGAAGGAGTTTTTCAGCCAGGCCTGTTCCCTCAGGCACGTCTCCCTGGCAGGTACCAAGCTGCCAGCCGATGTTGTAAGGTGCGGTTGGGCTGAGGGGAATGGATTTGGGGTGAGCATGGCCTGGGGACGCCTTGCTCAGGGCTGGTGGGGAGGATGGATGGATGGATGGAAGGGGCTGTGAGAGGCAGAGCTCTGGGAGGGAAGCCTTCTCCAGCACCCCACTCCCACTGCCTGGACTGCTGGGGGTGCCCCATGACAGGTCCTGGTGCCCCCATTTCTTGCACCAACTGGGGGCTTTGGTGACTTTTCCAGGGCATTGCTGCAAGGGCTGGCAGACAACAGTCACATCAGTGACCTGCACCTGGATCTTAGCAGCTGTGAGGTGAGGGCCCAGCAGCCACGGCTACCACCCCTCCGGCCAGGGGGTTCCACCGTGGCAGCGTGGGCAGGTCCGTGCCCTGTCTGACCTCCCTGACAGCAGGATCTTGTCTGCAGGGCTCGCTGCCTCCCCTTGTACTGATGTCTTGCTCTTTCTTCCAAGCTGAGATCAGCGGGGGCCCAAGTCATCCAGGATCTCATCCCCGACGCCAGCTCCATCAGTGACCTGGACTTGTCTGACAACGGTAGGTTGCTTTTTCCCGGCCTGGGAGAAGATCTCCTCCATCTCCTGGACCTGCATGTGCAGTCACCATGCGCTGTTTGGCAGAGGCCAGCTCAGCCCCAGCATCTCAAGAGCTCGAGAAATTACCACCTCATCAACTTGTTATGGCTTTTTACACCCATACCAACCTCTCCTCTGCCTTCCACATGGCAGGCAGTCCTTCTATGTGCTCTTCTCCCTCTGCTGATGTCCTTCCCAGCATGACAGGCCTCTTCCATTACCTTTCGGCACTGCATCCTGTGTGGGCAGCAGGATGCTTTCACTGAATCTCCAGCACAGGGAGTGGGGTGATTTCTGCCTCAGGACTTGCCAAAATTTCTCATTTTACATCTTTGTTGGTACAGTCCTCTTCAATTTACTGAATCTGAAGTGGTCTCGTGTCGCTGGCTCAGGGTTTGAAGCACTGGAAGTGTTTCCCTGGGCAGAAACTCTTCCCACCTCTCTGCAGGTGTTTGCAGCCTCTGCTGCCAACCTTGTCCCTGCTGTGGCCTCCAAAGCCGTGGGCAACTGATCCTAATCACCACAAAATCACCTCCGCCAGTTGTTAATTTCACCTAGAAATTTTACTTCTCAGGGCCCCCAGCTCTGCACAGGTCTTCAGTCTCCCCGGGGAAGCCAGGAAGGGAGGAAGATGCTCAGGATCTTCCCTGAGCATCTCCAGCATCCCACTGTGGCAGCTGGGTGGCTCTGCAGGTCTCCTGTGAGGGACCACCTTGGTGCCACCTCCGTGAATTTGTTGGAGCATCTTGGTGGGAGTCTCCCATCTCTTGCAGGCTTTGACCCCGACATGGTGACGCTGGTGCTCTCCATTGGCAGAAGCAAATCCATCAGGCACGTCTCCCTGGGGAAGAACTTCAACATCAAATCCAAGTGAGTGCAAAGCAGCAGCACCCAGGCTGGGAGCCATCCTGGAATGGTGCACCCACCGTGACTCTCTCTCCCCATTGAAAGCCCATGGGCTGGTAGGAATTGCCTGCCCATCCTGGCTGCTCCAACACGATGGGGAGGGGCACCACTGCCAGCACCTGGTGCAGTGTCAGAGATGGGTCACAGCGCAGGCAAGAGTGGGAGGGAGGACAGAGCTCTGCCAGCTGCCTCTGTGGCCCCAGGGCGTGCACAGGTAACCCCCCCTCACACCATCTCTCCCACAGGGAAGGTCTGTTGGATGTCCTGCACCGCATTGTCCAGCTCACCCAGGAGGAGGATTGTGTAAGTCCAGCTTGCCCTCAGCCACCCCAACCATCCCATCCATGCTCCTGGTCACTCTCTGCCACCACTGCGCAGTCTCCGTGCAGGGGTGCCATCCAGATCCCTCCCGCACAGGCTGGGAGCAATCCTCCCTCTCTCCCACTGCCGTTCAAGTCCTTCCGCTTTAATTTTCCTCAGTCTGAAGCAGATGCTCAGACAGAGAAGTGGGAGCTGTTCCCGTTCATCTGGGAAAACGGGAGCCTGTGTCTGGCTAAAGGCATGGAGGAGACACTTGGTGTAACCTGGATTCAGCACAGCTTTCCCAAAAAACCTCTCTTTTCTTTTCTTCTCGCTGCCTGCCAGGCATCTGAGCTAAATCCAGCCTGTTGCCTAAGCACTCACTGCCCTCCTGTTTCTCGGGGTTCAGCATCACTTGGTCTCTCCAAAACCAGCACCAGCCCAGAGGCTGCTGGACAGGGATGGAGGCTGTGTGTGAAGGGTGACACACACCTTGACATGTGTCCTGGCCACCTGTCCCCCTCCTCATCCCTTTTCTAGCCTCTCCAGTCACTGTCCGTGGCTGAATCGCGCCTCAAACTGGGAACCAACGTCCTGCTGAGTGCCCTGGGCAGTAACACCAGCCTCGTCTCCCTGGACATCAGCGGCAACGCCATGGGGGACACGGGGGCCAAGATGCTCGCCAAAGCGCTGCAGATCAACACCAAGCTCAGGTAGCAGCAGCTCTGTAACGCCCTGTGGGTGACCCTGTGCCGGGTGGCCCTGATATGATGGTTGTGATGCTGATGCCATCAGAGGAGGCTTGTCATGGCTCCTGGTGGCCACGGATGCGGTCCTGGACCGCTCCTGGTACATGGTTGGATGCTATGGCTGTATTTTGCACCCATGGCAGTCATCTGGCAGTGCTGGCAGGGGATATGTGAAGGGCAAGAGAGCAGCTCAATGCCTGCCCTGGTGCCTGCCAGCTCTTTTCCAGGCTCCTGCACAGCCCGGCAGGTTGCAGACAGACCTTTGTGGTCACTGCCCTCGCCTCATGCTCTGCCATCAGTTCCCAAAACGCCATGTTTTGACCACATTGTGTACACAAAGCCAAAGCAGAGGTGTGTGCAGAGGATAGGGAATGGTGTTCAGTCAGGGCTGTTCCTCTGGGCGACATCTGTCCCTGCCTGCAGGATGGTGCCTGAATGTGTCCTCCCAGCCCTTCACTCCCTCCAGGCACCCACCTAATTTATACCTCCTTGGAAGTCCAAGTTTAGGTTTTGGATACTGAAAATTGTAATTTTTAACCCTGTTTTTAGGCTTGCTGGTGCCTGGGGTCAGTCTTGCGCTGACTCTTGCTGGCACCCACCTCAGGGTGGTGTGGGTGTGGGCAGAGCTCACCCAGGTCCTTCTTTTTGCAGGACTGTGGTTTGGGACAGGAACAATACCACTGCCCACGGGCTGCTGGAGGTGGCTCAAGCTTTGGAGAGGTAAGGAAGGAGCCTCTTGGTCCTCCTGGCTTGCTACCACCATGCAAAAGAGCCTCTGTCACCAGCAGAGGCTGGTGTCACCGCTCTGTCACTGTCCCCAAGGCCTTTATTCCCCTTGAACAGCAAGGCCATCACAGTTTCATACATGTCCCAAGGGAGATGGTCCACAACTCTGGCCTTGCAGCCAGCAAAGCAACCTGACACCTATTTGGTGATGGCACCCCCATTACCGACCTCAGGGACTCCCCTGGGCTCTGCATCCCAACCAGCACAGCCTCACATCACCCAAGCAGCCCCCAGTGAGCATGGGGGGATCTGCTGGTGGTTGGTGGTGTGATGCTCCTCTCCTCCCTGCCCATGACAGATGGGTAGAGGTTGTTCACCTGCTGAGCACACCCATCTCCAGGTCTGGCATTTGGCTGTGCAGATCTCTGGAGGTCTGAAGAAAGAGGGGCACAGGGAGAGCCTGGGCAGGTGGTCACTGCCATCCCAGCAGGGTTTGCTACAGCCGGAGTTCGGCCATCCCTATCTCCAGGGCTGGACCTCGGGACAATGCCCAGGCTGCTGGGTGGGCTCTGAACCTGTGTCATGTCTGTGGGGACATGAACAGGGTGGATGAGCCCTGGGTGCAGCAGCACCTGCTCACCCCGCTCTGCCTCACAGGAATTACACACTCAAGTCGATGCCGCTGCCGATGAGCGACGTGGCGCAGGCCTATCGCAGCAACCCCGAGAGGACGGAGGAGGCCGTGCACAAGGTGGGGGGATGTGGGCTGGGGGATGCAGGGCCAGGTGCCACCATCACTGCTCATGGCCTCTTGCCTTTGCAGCTCCAGTCCTGCCTGACGAGAAACCAGCTGCGGCAGACGCTGCCGGCACAGACCTTCCGACTGCAGCAGGGCATCCTCACCACCTCTTCCGAACAGGTTTGATGGACAAATTACTGCATGGGGCTGCTCCTCCCCTGCCCAAACGACCCTGGCTTGCGCATGTGAGCTCTTGCAAGCAGCAAAACACCCTTTTAACCTTTCATGAGTGGAGGGCAGAGAAGACTGGAGGGATGGAACAGGTTGCTCAGAGAACTTGTGGATTCCAAATCTCTGGAAGTGTTCAAGCCCAGGCTGAGCTCAGAGCAACCTGGTCTAGTGGAAGGTGTCCCCGACCCTGGCAGGGGGGTGGGAATGAGAGGACCTTTAAGATCCCTTCCAACCCAAACCATTTCATGGTTCTGTGGTGAGGGTGGGGGCAGATGGAAAGCAGATCTCCTGGAATCCTGCTGGTTGCAACCATGCATTTCATGCATATGCACTGCTGAGATAACTTGCTGCTATGCTAACCTATGCAGTGTGTTCCTGCCCCCTGTGCACTCTTGCCAGCAAATCCCTGCCGTGTGGTATCCCTGGTTATCAGGCAGGGATGCTCTGGGAGGCTGTAACCTGCCTGTGCCCCCTCCGAGCGCACTCTTTTCTGGGAAAGTCACGGCAAGGAGGGGAACTGGCAGCGCCACTCCAGCGTCGGCACATGACGCAGCCTCTCTGTGCTCCAGATGGTGAATGAGATCTGCCTGAGTGTGCAGAAGCACGTCGACATCCTCAGCACCTGCACGGGCAGGGAGGTGGAGACGGACATCCTCTGTGCTGAGGAGGCCATCAGGAATGCCAACCTCTCCGTCAGCGTGAGTCCACAGCGCGGGAAACCCCCTCAGCTCAGCCGGCATCCGTTCGGGATCGAAGCGGGGCATTGATTAGTTAATGACGTCATTAACCGGCAGTCAGGGAATTCCAGAAGGTCGATGCAACAGATGCACACCACCGAGCACTTGCAAACAGTAAAGAACAGCTGAGAATATCTGAATTCCCTTCTAGAACAAAGGTCAAAATGTTCTTAGTCCCCTCGCCCCAGAGACACACAGCTGGGTGCACACCCCCCACAGGGTTACAACCCACTCTTCCTCTGGCATCCCATGCTCACATGTCTGTCCTTGGGAGAGATGGGTGCTCCGGCTGCGAGCACACCCTGCAACCCACAGATGCCCACACTGGTGAGAAACCTCCCTGAATCCCTGAGGGATTCCTCCATCGCCCTGGGGCACCTTCATCCTGCCCCAGCAATGAGAATGCTCCATCAGCCCATGACGAAATCCGTCGTGTTGGCTTGGCAGCTCCTGGCTCTGTCAGACCTGGTTTGATCCTCCTGGTCTCGGTTCTCTCTCCCCATTGCACCTTTTCCACTTCCTCCTCTACTTCTCTTCAAACCACCTCCTTTCCTCTTTTCCCCAACTCTCTGGCACCCTCCTGGTTACTTAATCTGTCAGAAAGAGGATTTAAGAAGACAGCACTGATGTTGGAAAGGTGGTGAAAGGGTTGGGTAAGGATCTCCCTGATGCAGGTGGCAGAGTAGTGGGGTGCAAGAGGGGAAGGAGAGCCAGTGGGTGGTTGGAAGAAATTGAGGGGACACAGAGACTGTGAGGGACAAGGATGCCCAAACCTGGCCAGCAAAGCCAAAAGATCACTGGGTCTCCCCAGCTGATGCAGGTGATGCTCTTCTCTGGGGCAGCCACGGATGCAGGCTGTGCATGAAAGTACGGGAAGAGAAGATGAGGTGACATGGGATGATCCACACTGTCTCTCTTCCCATGTCAGATCCTGCCCCTCTTGTATGAGGCAGGAAACACCCCGTACCAGAACGGCAAGCTGCAGCACAAGCTGGAGTGTCTCATGGAGGAAGCATCACAGACCTGCAGCCGGGAAATCCAGGTGGGCACCCATGGGCAGGATGGGATGTTCATCAGCCTTGCCCATAAGGATAAAGGGGATGGTGTCTACTGAAAATCATGTGAATCCTGATAGAAAAGACACTGAAACATCGCCTTTCCTCCCCAAACCTCAGGCAATCATGCAGGCAGTGCTGGACACGGCGCACGGCCTGTGCCCAGCTGTGGTGCAGAAGAGCGGGGTCAGGGATCAGCTGGTCAATGCCATGTCGGAGCGGATCTGCCTCCAGGACCACCTCAGCCTCAGCGCTGTCCTGGACCAGATGGTCACCGATGTCTTCAGCAAGCTGAAGTGGGTGATGTGCTGTTCTTCCTTCTCGCTCAGCCACTGGCACTGACCAATTCTGGGGGCTCCCTACCAACTTCTCCTCTCCCCATGCTGTGGTAGTGGTGTGCTGGGTCCTGCTGCTGTGTTTTCCCAGCTGTGGCTTTCCTTCCTGCTTGGATCCAGTTTGGATATATCCCTGGGGTGCTGGGGAGACCCATGAGGTGATGTTCCTGCAGGCAGGAACTGGCCCTGACCATCAACAATGGGATGCACTTGGCATTCTCCATCCCAGCCAGTGCCTATTCCCATTCCCGCTCTGGCAGCACAGACCCAGCAAGCTGCAGCACGTGTCCTGGGAGCCCCTCTGTGTGCCACAGCCAAGCACCCATCTCCTCAGCAAGGCTCTCCCTTGGGAGGTGGCCCCATGGCTTGCAGGGCTGGCGGGTGCTGGCCCTGAGAGCCCTCTTTCTGCTCCCAGTGAAATCAAGCTGTCCGTCACAGCCGCTGTGGCCGACTGCATCGTGGATGCCGTGCTGGGAGACCTGACCAACGCCCAGTGCAAACTGGTGAGGGCCGGGGGCTGCCAGCACCTGCGGGAGGGGGATGTGGGGCTGGGATGCAGGACGGGGGTCTGGGTACCCCAGCATTGTCCAGGCACCTGGACGCCAATGCTGTGACCATGGATTTGCAGTCTGGGAAGCGGGACAATTCCCACCCAGGCTGGTTTTCCTCCCAGGAAATCCTCTCCCAGTGTGGTCACAGCAACATTAACACCCTGAGCGAAGTCCCAGTGCTGCTGCCGTGTGGTGGGGGCTGCTGGGGTGACGCCCAGCACCGGCCACTCCTGCAGCGGGGCAGCTGCGCTGGGCTGGACACGGGCTAATCAGGCCTAAATCCGCTCACAAATCCCAGCCGTGGGTAGGAAGCAGAGCAGCACGGAGCACACAGGGCAGCCGAGCTTCAGCCCCTGGGATAATTTAAGCGCTTCCTAATGGTTTTAGGCAGAGAGCCTCTCCAAGCAGGGGCTCGACCTCCTGGTGCTGCTGCCGGAGTCAGCTGAGGACGATGCCACCGCGCTGGCGAGGGGCAGGAATCCTCCGGACCTCGCCGCAGAGGAGGTAGGGTTCGGACCCGCTGCTGCCGCGTGATGCCCGAAGTATAACCGCCCTTTATCCGCCTTACCGGCTGATGCCGGGCTTAACGCCGCAGCCTCTCCGGTGCACGCACCCCCAGCACCCCCCAGGGCAGTGCTAAGGCAATTAGCTCTGGGAAATGGGACCATTAGCCTGCCAGGCCGTGCTGCTGGCACCGGGAGCGTGTCCTTGTAGCTGCCTGGCTGCTTGTACCCTGTCCCACTGTTGCTGCTTTGGGGCCTGGGATCCAGTGTAGTGCATGGTCCTGGATGGGGAAGTATCCAGTCCAGCACCGTGGATAGTTTTGCAGCTGGGACAAGATGAGAGGGTGCAGCCCTGGGCGCCTGGGGGTGATGGAGGGATTGCACCCATCACTGGGCGAAGCCTGGCTGGCTCCAGCCGCCTTGGGATGCCTCTTGGCACAGCCAGCTTGTCCGTGCCGGAGCTGCCACCTTGCCTCTCTCCCTGCAGTACAAGATGGCCCTGCGGAGGAGAAACAAGCATTTCAGGAGCATTCGGCCCACACCAACTGTGAGAAGTAAGGTCACCGCGGAACTGTCCCTCTGCTGCGGCTCGGTGGGGGCCGTTCTGCCTCCATGGGGCATGGCAGGGGCAGGGGGCTTGCACTGGCCACCTGGGGGCCTTACAGTCAGAGCCCCTCATGGTGATGGGCTGAGGGCAGCAGCATCTGGACCCTTCAGAGAGCCTCTCCCAGTGCTGTGACGGGTCTGTGGGGGAAGCTCACCTTGACCTTGCTCTTGTGCTGGTTTGGGGCCTCGGCTGGCTCAGTGCCCTCGGGCAGTGGAGTAAATGCCCTGAACTCCCTCCCCACGTAGCCAGGCAGGGGTGGGAGGTTTGTCTGTGACTGTGGGTGCCGTGGCATCTCCCACGGCCATCTCAGGGTCCACCCTGGGCATGGACATCTCCCACTCACCCAGCAGCCTCGGGGAGAAGACATTGCCCGTGGCTTTCCCCTGCTGCTGGTGTTGCCCCCAGAGCCCTGCGTGCCTGGGAGGGGGGTGAATCTCAGGAGGGGCACAGACAATGAGCAGGTGATGGGTGACTCCGCTTTGGCCAAAGTAGAGCTCGTGCAGACTCCAGCACTCGGCACCCCTGTGTCCCCAGGGGACCCCGATGTCCCTGAGCCCCACAGCACCCTGCCACCCGCCCAGAGGGTACGTGGCGGGGGGGTGAGGAGCTGCCCGCAGAGCAAAACGGGTGTGTTCGTGAGTGCTGCTGGCCGGGCCAGCGCTGGCAGAGCTCCTGCCGTACCACTGCTGCCTGCTGCAGGTCTCGGGGCTGGCTGCGGGGCTCGGCTCGGCCCCTGCCTGAGCATCCCCCCGCAATCCCCCCACAGCATCCCCCGCACGCAAACCTCCGGCGGCGGCGGCGGGATCCATCCCGGGCTGCGCCGCAAAGCCGCCACGCACGCTCCCGGCGGGCACGGCCGCGCTCCCCTCCCCGCGGCGGAGCCAGCGCCCCGCTGACCCTCCACGCGTGGGCGAAGGTGACGGCGTCGGCGATGATGATGATGATGATGGTGATGATGATGATGATGATGGGGAGGCCTGGCGAGGCCGGGTGTCAACAGGGACCCTCTCGCCTCTCGTAGGTGTCTCGGAGCTGGAGCCGGCAGCGGGTCGAGACGCCAGCGGGCTCCGAGCTCACCGGGCGCCGCCGTCACTCAGCCCCGCCGCGCCGCCGGCACGCCCTGCCTCCACAAAGGATGCTGAGCCTGCGAGCGGCTCGCTCCCCGCCCCG